>PVKM010001682.1:0-34696 GCA_004027735.1 Carollia perspicillata
TAAAATGATGAGAAACCTGCAATTATCAATGACTGAACCTAAAAACAAAAACAAAAGCAAACTAAGCAAACAACTAGAGCAGGAACAGAATCACAGAAATGGGATCACATGGAGGTTTATCAGTGGGGAGGGGGAGGATGGAGAATGGGGAAAAAGTTACAGGGAAAAAGAAGCATAAATGGTAGGTAGAAAATAGACAGGGGGAGGTTAAGAATAGTATAGGAAATATAGAAGCCAAAGAATGTATGTGTATGACCATGGACATGAACTAAGGCAGGGGGCAATGCTGGTGGGATGGGGGTTGCAGGACAGAGGGGAATAAAGAGCAGGACAAAAATGGGAATACCATAATAGCATAATCAATAAAATATATATTTTTTAAAACTCCCAAAAAACAAAAGCCCTGGATCAGATGGCTTCATAGTGGTGTGTTACCATTCCAATAAGAACTAACACCTCTTCTTCTCAAACTACCGTATTTTGCTATGTATAATGCGCATCCACATTTTTGGCCCAAACTTTCAAGAAAAAAATCCTTCATGTTAATTTTTCATATATTTATATTTAGATACTTATTTTTTGTATCATAAAGGAATATTAGCATTTATTTTTAACATGTTTTGGTACAAAAAACTTAATGTAACTAATATTTATAAAACACAAGAACAGACATAAGATATTTCAGATACTACCCATGTATAATGTGCATTCCTATTCTTCCCTTGAAAATTTGGGCAAAAATAGTGTACATTATACACAGCAAACTATAGTATTTCAAAAAATTCAAGAGATGGAAGACCCCCAAACTCATTTTACAAGGCCAGCATTATCCTAATTCCAAAACCAGATGAAAATACAAGAAAGAAAGAAAATTATAGGCCAATAACCCTGATAAACATAGACACTAAAATCTCAACCAAATATTAGCAGACTGAATACAGCAATGCATCACAAAGATCAAACACCATGATCAAGTGGGATTTATTGGGGGTATGTAAGGTTGGTACAACATTCCCAAGTCAATAAATGTGATACACCACATAAACAAAATGAGGGATAAAAACCACATGATCATATCAATAGATACAGAAAAAGCATTGGATAAAACCCAGCATCCATTAATAATAATAACTCTCAGCAGGGATTAGAGGGAACATACCCCACCATAATAAAGGCCATATATGACACACCCACCGCCAGCTTCATATTCAATGGGCAAAAAATATGTGTTCCCCTCAAAATTGGGAACAAGACAGGTATGTCTGCTTTCACCTTTCTTATTCAATGTAGTGCTGGAAGTCCTAGCCACAGTAATCAGAAAAGGAAAAGAAATAAAACATGTCTAAATTGGAAAGGAAGAAATAAAGTGTTATTTGCAGGTGACATGATACTGTATATAGAATACCCCAAATATTCCACCAAGAAACTGCTAGAGCTGATAAATCAATTCAGCAGAGTAGCAGAACACAAAATTAAATCCAGAATTCAGTTGCATTTTTACATGCCAATAAAAAACTATCAGAAAGAGAAATTAAGAAAACAATTCCATTCACAATTGGTACAAAAAGAATAAAATACCTAGGAATAAACCTAATCGAGGACATAAAAGACCTATACTCGGATAATTATAAGACACTGAAAAAATAAATTGAAGGAGATACAGAGAAGTGGAAGCACATACCACGTTCATGGGTAGGAAAAATTAACATCATTAAAATGTCCATACTACCCAAAGCAATCTATAGATTCAATGCAATTCCTATCAAGATTCCAATGACGTATTTCACCAAACTAGAACAAATATTTCAAAAATTTACATGGAACCATAAAAGGCTCTGCATGGCAACATGATCCTGAGAAAGAAGAACAGAGTTGGAGGAATCACACTACCTGATATATTACACTATAAGGCCACAGTAATCAAAACTGTGTGATATTGACATAAAGACGGACACATAGATCAAGGAAAAAGAATACAGAGCCCAGAAATAAACCCACACCTTTATAGTCAACAGATATTTGACAGAAGAAGCAAGTACATACATTGGGCTAAAAATAGTTTATTCAATAAATGGTACTAGGAAAATTGGACAGATACATGTAGAAGAAAGAAACTAGACCACTTTACATCACACACAAGAATAAATTCAAAATGGGTCAAAGACAAGTGTTAGAACTGAAACCATAAAAATTCTAGAAGAAAACATAGGCAGCAAAATCTCAGACATTGCTAGTAGCAATATTTTATATCCTGAGGTAAGGGAGACACAAGAAAAAATAAATAAATGGGACAACATCAAACTAAAAAGTTTTAGCACAGCAAAGGAAAACACCAACAAAATAAAAGACAATCCACAGAATGGGAGAAAATATTTGCTGATACATCTAATAAGGGGTTATTACCCAAAATTTATAAAGAACTTACAAAACTCAACACACAAAAAAACCCAACTCAATTAAAAAATGGACAAAGGACCTGAATAGATACTTGTCCAAAGAGGGCATACAGATGGCCAATAGACATATGAAAAGATGCTCAATGTCACTAATCATCAGAGAAATGCGAATTAAAACCACAATAAAATACCATCTCATACCTGTTAGAGTGGCTATCGTCAATGAATCAACAAGCAAGTACTGGCTTATGGAAGAGGTGGAGAAAGGGGTTGCAGTGTTGATGGGAATGCCTACTGGGGCAGCCACTGTGGAAAGCAGTATGGAGATACCTCAAAAAACTAAAAATGGATCTGCCTTTAGACCCAGCAATCCCATTTCTGGAAATATATCTGAAGGAACCCACAACACTAATTTGAAAGAGCATAAGCACCCCTGTGTTCATTGCAGCATTATTACAATCTCCAAGATATGGAAGCAACCCAAGTGTCCATCAATAGATGAGTGGATAAAACATCTATGGGACATTTACATGATGGAATACTACTCAGCCTTAAAAAATAAGAACATTTTACCCTTTGTGACTATATGGATGGACCTATAGAATATTATGCTAAATGAAATTAACCAGCCAGAGAAAGACAAATACCATATGATTTCACTCATATGTGGAATCTAATGAACAAACTGAACTAAAAAGGAAAATGGAGACAGACTCATAGATGGAGAACAGGATGACAGGTGTTGGGGGAGGTGAGGGTATATATGAATTGAGCAAAAAAGAAAAAAGACTCATGGACCCGGACAACAATGTGGTGATTGTTGGGGTGGGGGGAGGATGGTATAAGGGGACTAAATGATAATGGAGAAAAAATACAATAATGATTAAAAACTAAAAATAAACAAACAAGGGCAGTCTCGTGTGTGATTGGCATTCCACCAATTCAGAGGCAGGAGACCTAGAAATGGATGTTCACCTTCATACTTGTGTTAACTCTATAGAAAAGTAGTTCCATTCTATGGTGTCAGGACCAGTTCACAACTTTTCTTGTAGGTTTTGTTCTGAGGTTTTCTTGACTCAGAGCCCAAGTCAAGTACAGTTGCAGAAGGGTCTGTGAACTTGTGAGGAAGATGTGTATTTGCACTATCCTCCATCTGAAATGTAGCTTTTCCTTTTATTATAAATGATAGGAGAGGGAACTCAAGAGTTAAAGATTTTAGCTCAGTCATAGTTGATAGGCTTAAGTGATTCATGCATATGGAAATCTGTTATTCCAGGAACTGGAATGCCTGACCTACCTGACACCAGGAGGCCAATTAGCAATTCAACCTTTGTGTTCCAGTTGGTCTGCATGCCATGGAGGTGATATATGAGCCATTGTGTTCCAGGGAGGGAACATCACTGACACAGATAAATATTTTTTTTATTGTTTATGCTGTTACAGTTGTCCTGCTTCTTCTCCCTTTCCCCATCTCCACCCAGGCTCACCCTCTCCTTTCCCCAGGTCAGTCAGCATATTGTTGTCTGTGTCTATGGGTTGTGCATACCTGCTCCTTGGTTAATCCCCTCACCATCTTTCATCCCATCCACACCACCCTCCTTTCCACCAGCTTCAATCTGTTTTATATATCTAAGCTTCTGTTGCTATTCTGTTCATTAGTTTATTGTGTTTATTAGATTCCAAATATAAGTGAGATCATGTGGTAGGATTGTTGATTAACAGATAAAAAAGTATTAGAAAAATTGCCTCCAAATTCCACACTTACCTAATCAACATTTTTGCCGGACCCCTTCCTACAGTTTCTTTTCATTATAAAAAGGTCAGCTTGAGATGAGATGTTAAGATAGTTTTGAGGGTACATAACCCACCATCTTCTCAGAACACCAGTATCTGAGTAAAGTGCCCATAGAGATTCAGTACTTGTCTCTACTTACTGGTTCTGATAGTGACAGGCAACATGAATGCCAATATTTCTTGTTTCATAAGTGCAAATTATAAACTACAGTTCCTGTGACTTTGTCACCAATAAAATCCTGTATTTTCACATTGCATGTTAAGTTGTTGCACATACCATGAAATAGCTATTGCTCATTATTTCATATATTAATAAAAATGCACATGAGAACATCAATTTGATGTTAAGTTTGGAAAACACCGAATAGAGTAAAGTTATACAGAATTCTGAACTTCAGAATTTCTCAGCACCTGTGATATTGTAAAAAGAAGTATGAATATTTGAAGGGGAGATTTGGTATGCAGAGCTGGTATGGAATAAGGAGGCACTCTGAATTCCTCTCCCTTTCGTCACCCCCATCCTTCAGGACAAAATCCGCAGTGTCCCACTTAAGTCTGACTGGTGCTGCAGAAGATTAGAGGGTGGGTGAGCATAGGAGCTCAAGAATTGCTGCACAACAGAAACACTGCAGATCTTTGGAAATCCTCGTGCCAACATCACAGTTGTGTTAAAATTCCCTGCATGGTTCCCAGGTGCATTCAAGGAGACATACAGTTTGAGAACCACCACACTCTATTTAGGTATGGTGAATATGTGTATAAAGAAGATGTGCTATATATGATGGAATATTACTTAGCAATAAAAAAGTATAAAATCTTACCATTTGCAACAGCATAGATAGACCCAAGGGGTATTCCACTAAGTGCAATAAATCAGACAGAGGAAGACAAATATTGTATGGTTTCATCTACATGTGGAATCTAAAAAACAAAACAAATGAATAAACAAAACTGAAACACACCCATAGATATAGAGAACAAGCTGAAGTTTACCAAAAAGAGAGGAGGGAGAAGCATGAGTGAAATTTAAAAAATAAAAAATCAAAAAAGATGTGGTGTTTTCCCTCAAAAAAAAAGAGTTGGTGCCCTCAAGGGTGGGTAAGAAGAGCCACTGGCTGACACCCCATGGTGACCTTCATGCTAGACATAGGTCCCTTTCCACCTTTTAAATAATCAGCATAACAAGACTTTGAAATTAATTTGTAAAGCACCAAAACTTTGTGATATGACACAATTAACCATTCCCAGTAACATTATTGAATGCTTTCTGGAGACAAAAGTAAGACAATTATACAGATTGCAGAGACCAGAGAAAGAGGAGCAAGAGATAGAGAAGCTCAGAGAGCCAACAACAATATAACATAAACATCTCGGTAAATAACACTGCAACATCCCAGCTAATACAACAGTTTAACACCTGACTACATTCACACGCCTGATTACACACTGACAACACACACCATAAAGGAAGATTATATGTTGTACTAAGTCTTTGCAAGAAATGGCATATTAACCACTGTTTGTGTACTTCTCCAATTATGTTACTTTAATTCTTTCATTTAGAAAACAGTTTACATTATACCAGCCAACATCCCTTCTGTTTTTGAACAATTGATTTTATGTATATTGCCAAATTATGGGTCCATAGCACATTTTAATAAGTGAAAACAATTACAACTGGGCTTTAAAAATGACCTTTACTTGGGAAATTTGGTGATATAAGAATATATTGCTTAATGGGTGAAGGGTAGCAGAATATGTAACCCCGAAATGTAAGCCACTTAGGATTGTTTTAGCTCAAGGCAATCAAAAGTCACAGATGCAGAAAGTGCTCTGTGCCAACTCAAGTGTCTACAGGCAAGGGCATAATCTCCCTTTGCAAAGGTGACACCTTCCCCCAAACCAGGAAGAGAGCATTCTTGTCAGTTGTAGAGATGGTAGAGAGGGAGAGCTGATACTGAGGGTTTACACAGAGAGACCTCACTAAAATGCCTCTTCTTATCTTCCACCAGTTCTGTGTATTTCCTAGTCACATCCCCAACATTTATCATCTCTTGAGGTCCAAAATCCCCTCTCCTTTGTCAAAATGGTACCGAAACCCCCAAATCTAATTATTTCTTTGAGTTTCACTTCTATTCTGTCAACTCCCATGCATGTAAATTGCATACCTTGCCCTAGCCCGCATGGCTTGGTTGGTTGGGCATCATCCCGAAAAACAAAAGGTCACTGGTTCAATTCCTGGTCAGGGCACATGTCTGGGCTGTGGGTTGGTACCTGGTTGGGGCACAGCCAATCAATGCATCTCTCACACATCAATGTTTCTCTCCCATTCTTTCTCCCTCCCTTGCCCTCTTTCTACAAATAAGTAAATAAAATCTTTTTTAAAAATTGCATACCTTTTCTCTTGTTAATCTATTTCTTTGATGGTTCCATCTGCAGTCCTCACAACCTAAGAGGGTAGAGAAAAAGTTTTTCTCCCCGACAGTTTTGGTAACAAAGAAAGGGTTGGACTGGAGGTTATCTACCACTTACTCTTAACTGCAGACCTTAGGCTGTAGCTAGGGTCTTGGCATACCTGAAAAAGCTGTCAAGGTAAGAATACTTAGCAAGTCAGCCTTTTGGCTTCTGCTCAGAGTCCGGTCTAGTGAGGATGCTAGGAGCCACTCCTGCCTTTTCCTTTCCAAATTTGGATTCAGAGGAGAGCACATTATAGTTCTTTGACTATTATGACTCTTACAAATTTGAGTTTGAGTACCCTTGTTATTAATCTTTTCCTTTCCATGGGGTAGCCATTGTTTTCCTATGTCTCTGTCCTTGGTGTCACTTGTCATAAAAAGGAGAATCACTGGGAAGAACATAGGCATTGGTCCTATAAGCCTGTTATTCAAGGGAGCCTCTCACATCAGTGAGTTTATATTTCCTACCAGGCAGGCATTCATTTGGATAAACTTTTCTGTGAGTTACCAATAAAAACAATAGATGAGATTCTCCTTCCATGTTGTTTTGTGTCCTGAGAGCTTGGCTTGGATCTCTGAAGACAGAGGAACACCAAGAAGGATCCTAACACACAGGTTTTGCTGAGTTCCCTGAGTTTACTACACTTACCTCATACTCTTTGACCCTTCAGGGTCCTCCACGACTGTCCACTCTTCATCAAAGCTAGTATAAAAATACTTATGTCTAATTGTTTCTTCAGGTCTTCATTTCCTTATAAAGGCTTCCATTTCATATAAAATTTATCTTAAATAAATGTATATACTTTCCTCCTGCTAATTTCTTTATCAATTTCATTTTGGATCCAGCTAGGTCCCATAAATGGATGGGAAAAAATCTTTTTCTTCCAAGAGCCAGAATAATCACTAACAAAAATATCCTGTAGCCCAGTGCTTCCCAAACCTTATTGTATACATGTATGTCCTGGGGATCTGGTGCAATGGAGATTCAGATCCAAGAGATCTGAGCCGAGCCCTGAGATTACAATTCTAACTAGCCTCCAGATGATGCTGCGGAAATAGACAAAGGATCTGCAGGACTGAAGAAGGAACTAGGACAGGAACTGGAACTAGAAGAGATCTCCATTATATCCAGGCCCAGTCGGGCATCACCTTCTTTCTCAGTCATTGACCCTAACCCTCTCCCATCCCCCCACCCCCACACAGGGCAGGACCCAGCTCACTTCCTGCCATGATGTCACAAGTCCCTGGACATTCCACAGTATCCTGGAGACCGAGGTGAGTGAAGCTGAGGGGCGTTCAGGAGAAGGTCCTCCTCCTTCAGCTGGAGGGAACATGGCAGCGAATAGGAGAGTGACCCTCTTTGTCCTGCTGCTGAACTGCTGGCAAGAAGCTGAGGTCCAGCCAATTAACATGTCTTCAGGTACAGTCACAGTGGAGGTTGTGGTGGGTAGAAACCATGCTCCTCCCTGGGGCCTGAATCAGGGTGGGTGGCGGCCTCCTTCCCACAGGTCCTTCTTCTTCCCTTCTCCCCAAATTTACCATTTATTCCCTGGGGGAATGGAATAAGTCGAATCCCTTCTTAAAATCCAGAACTCCATAACAGAGTAGCATACATTATGTATTTTAACTTTTTACAACATTATGGAAATTTTCTAAATTACTCAAAGTAGAGGAAGAGTATAAAGAACCTCCATTACCTGTTTTTAATCATATACGTTTTGACGTTTTGTTTTCTCTACACACACAAACACACATACATTTATTGTTACTGGGAATATTTTAGCACTGTCCAAGATGTCTTATCATTTTATGAAAATGTTTTCTTGCTAAGATAAGGGCCTTTTTCATTTATACATCTACAATGCCATTCAACACTGACAACAGTAACAAGAATCCTGTAAACAATTGAATGTGTGCTAATACCTGGCACATGTAAAAACCTCTCCCATCATCTCAGAATGCCCTTTTATAGGTGGTTGCTTCTGATCACGCTCAAGCATGACCCATGTGCCTTTGGCTCTGACCCTTTTGTCCTGACCACTTACATATTAAGAAATGGAACAGAGGACAGGGGACAGCCTTCTGGGGATATGACTCGATGGTAGAGAGGTCAGAAGGCAATAGAAAGAGGGAACCTTTATGATCCCCCTTTCTGTCCAAGAAGCTACAGGTTGAGACCACCTCATAGGTCACCAAAAATGGGAGCTCAAGGAAAGAGGCCTGAGAGGGTCCCCAGCCCCAGCCCCCAAGGTTGGGCAAGCAGACACTGAAGCCTCAGCCACAAGGCTGATGATGCATCTCTCCTGAGAGCAGGACATGTAAGTTGGGGCCTTGAGCCCAGCGGTGCACGCTTCCTCCCACTCACACGGGCCTGAGTTAACTGGGGGACAGTCCAGCCTGGCTTTGGTCTAGGTGAGAAGGCAGGGAGTTCCCTGGGCCTGACAATGACCTTAAAGAAGCTAACATTCCAGCTTTCTTTTCTGAAGGAAACTTAGTTTTGAGGCACTTGCCGAGGACAGGATCCTTTGAGTTGCTGAGGTGCCAAAGGGTCTGTAACCAGTGGGGTACATGTGGCCACTCCATGCTGCTGCCATCCCTTCAGCTAGCTCATTCCCATTTAGGACATCACAGCTCTAAGGAAGAAGAATGGGTTAGCACAGGTCAGGAGTCCAGGGACCCCATGGAGGACTACTGACATCTGGGCCTGGTCAGCTCCCCATGAGACTCCGCTCTTACCCATAAATGGGACTACTCAGAGTCACTCTACTTATGAAAGAGGAGAAACCAGGGTGGCCAGTCCCTCTGGGTCTTCCCCTCCCATCTAGAGAACCTCAAAGCACCACAGCATCCCATACTTTCTCCACATCATATGCCTAAGCTTTCGGGTGCACTCATTGTTGGAACCATTCATAAAAGAGATAAAAGTGTGCTTTTTACAAAAGGATTGTCATGTCCCGCTTCATTTGCTCCCTTCAGAGCACTTGCAAGGGCAGTCATCCTTGGAGCCGGGACATGTTTTATTCTCCTAGAGGGAGCACAGCACCAGTGAGCGCTGCCTGGGAGCATAGGTGTCAGCTCAGAGCACACGGGCAAATGTGTCACCATCCTCACAGCCACCTTGCCTGCCACTGTCCAGATGAGGACCCAAACCCAGGAACTCCATGCAGGGCTCTGCAAAACTGAGTCTATTTAGAGAGAAGTCAGTGCAAATACAATGAAATTGTTAAACTCTTAGGGTTTTTATTTCCCCAGCAGGTCCAGCTACTGAAATACCACCCAGGTCAATAAAACAGGAGGATATGCCTGAAGTATTTGGTAAGGAGCCTCCTGTTATCAAACATCTGGTCTGCACCTGGATGGAGTTGGGTGACTGTCAGTAGACGTTTCCCAGATAACCTGGTGCATACTGCACAAGGTGGAGGTGGTTTGGTTTGAGGCTACAATCACATTCCCATGGCTCCACAGCTCATGGCCTGTAGTGTCTCCAGGAGTCCACCCCCTGCTTCCTGAATAAAGTAGACTGATTTCAGGAGCACCCACTGTCTCCCTCTAGTTAGCCAAGTTTCTATCCTCTGCCTGTCCCTACCTGCCCCTAGCCTCTGTGGGTTCTCTGTTACAGTTGAAGGGCAGTGCACAGTTACATCTGTGGAGTCCTGCCTCTCACACACAGCTGGCTTACTTAGGACAGAGATCAGGGACCAGGGCTGGATCATTCTTGACTCTCTGGCACCTGGACAGTTTCTGGTTCACAGTAGGTGCTCAATAAATGTTTATGGTTCCCATTAATATCTGCTCTTCTCCATGACCCAGAATCTAAGTAGACACCAAAACAAAATTGTTTTTTCCCTACAATAGCTGGCCTGGAAAGTGGCTCGAGGTGGAAGCAGGTGTTGCCAGAACTGCTGCAACAGCTAAGAATGTGACTGGTTGCATGAACAGAGCCTGAGTGGAAGTGGCTCTGTTGTGACCATGCAGGGGTTGTGACCCTATGTCACCAGCAGCTCAGTGACATGAGGCTATATCCCTGAGGTCACCCTGGCAATCCCTTGAGTTTGTGCCCCTTGGTCCCACATGGAGTCCACAGCTCCGAACATCACAGCCACTTCCAAAAACTCAGGGGTGCAGGTCCAGACACCATCTCCCTTTTATCAGGAAAAGCTAAATTCTTTGCAGAGCCCATAGATTCTTGTTTACCTTTGCAACTCCCATAGTCTACCCCCACTTGTGAGGGTCTCAATGTACCCCACTGGGGTACAAAATCACTCCTTGTGAAGTCCAGGTTCAGTGGGGGAGGAAGGAGGAGAGCATGGCTGTTGAGTAGGAATGCAATGGAACCATGGAAGAATGCTCCCCCATGCATGTTTGCAAAATATTTGTATCCAAGGATATTTAGTTCTTCACCCCCTTTACTCTTGTATTCCACATGAGCAGGAACTAGGGTGACCAGCATCTGCTTTGCCTGGGACTGTGAGGTTCCCAAGATGTGGGACACTTGTGTTAAACCAGGGAAATCAGGACAAACCAGGGCAGGTTGGTCACACCCACCCGAGTACATGAACTGGCCAGTCAGGGTGGCCATTGTGCTGCAGATAAGGGGGACTGGACAGCATGACCATTATATCGCACGGATGAAGGGTACTGGTCAGTGTGACCACTGTGTTGTAGAAATGGAGTGTTGTTCGGGTTGCCTGTTGTGTTGCAGAGATGAGGGGTTGGTCAGGGTGACTGCTGCGTTGCTGATATTGGGGGACTCAGCTGCCATTGTCCCGGGGTGTATTACTGCTTATATGTACTGTTTTATTTGAACCTCATAAAAAAGCCTGATGTGATAGAGGCCCCATTTTACAGAGGATGAAACTGAAAGTCAGAGAGAAGCCTGTCAAGATCACATTGCAGTGAGAGCAGAACCGGAATGTGGGTCCAGTCTGTCCAACACAAAGCCCTGGACTGTTAGGTTATAATCTTCCTGGGAGAGGTCAGAAAGATGTGAAAGGAAGAACAAGTCACATTATGTTGCAATTAGGAAAGACATTTGTGCATACACAGGGACCGCTTAGAGAGAGGGGACAGAACCACAGCAGGGGCAGCAAGAATTATAACTATGCCTGAGGCCTTGTTTCCAGCCTCTCATTTCTTTGGAGGTGAATGTTTATTATCCAGGAACTCTGGATGGTCTCAGGTTTTCAGAAATTAGTTAGGGAAGTCCTCCTACCCCAGACAAGGTTTTTTAAGTAGCCAACTCCGGTGTCCATGGAGTCCCTGAGGTCCTGTCCCCAGTCACTGCATCACAGACTGCATTAGGTCCATGTAGAGCAAAAGGGTTTGGGCCCTACATCACTGGCTTTAACATGTTCTTGTGTGCTTTTCCTGAGATGAAATTCTAGTCCAAGAGATGCTGAATCCAAATAAATCAACATTGCTTGAAACACAAAGACCACTAGAAAAATCAACAAAGAGTACAAAGAAAAAAAGCAAGTATACATTTTTTAAACTCATAATTGCATGTATTCCTAGAGCTCTATGGTATTAAATGCACAACTTCATCATTTTAGCACTTAAGGCCAGCTACTTCTGGGGCAAAAGCAAACGGACATGTGAAAGAAGCAGTTGTCCTGAGCAACTTCTATGATCTGCCTGAGACTGGGGAGGTCAAACCTAGACTGGCAGAAACGAGTTCCCTTAATTTTGGGGTGGTCTCTGGGGTACCTGTGCAAGCAAATGCTTGGGCTTGGGAGGCAAAAATGGGGTTCTGCCACTGCGGGAGCACAGGGCACAGGAAAAGAGAAACTTTCCATAAGCCAGCTAGTGTGACACTCACCTAAGTTTCCAAGAGAACAGGCAGAGAGCATGACCCCATTTGAGGGGGACAGACTCAGGTCTGGAAAAGGACATGCCCAAAGCTACATACACTGCTAGTAGCGAATAAAAGCACAGAATGTGCTTTTCCAAAATACAGCTTCCTGTTTAAAATGTACATAAATAAAGTAGCACACTGAGAACCAAGACAGAATAATTTGGTTGACACTTGCTAAGGAGATAAGCCAGGTACTAGACATCTACATGCAGTGCATGAAAAAGCATAAAGCAGTGGAGGAGTTCAGCATTTTCTTGAAATTGTGCATCCAGTTGTAAATTCCAAGTCCTCGGATTAGCTCACCCAACATCTGCTGAGACCCCAACTGCTGGGTGCAAGGCGGTCGGATGATGCCCGACTCTCTGTTTACGTATTAACTTTCCAACGCACATCTCCAATGGAACTTGAAAACTCTTTTAGCATTCTACCCTAATGTTTTAAAATAAAGTATGGACCAAAATGATCACGAGAGTATACATTTATGTTTTTCTCCATTTTTCCCATGCTCTTCATCAAAAAAGCCCATGTTAAAATGAAGGCAAAGACTGATACTGATAAGCATCTTGAAAGAGAACTCTCTTCTGAGAATGAAGACAGAATTTCCTTAAATGGTAAATGCAACCCAATATTTCTCCTGCCTGAGCTGAGAGTTTAGTGGGGAGCACAGAGGGGCCAGACAGATGGAGATGCAGGCAGGTCCTGACGGAGGATGGTGTAGAGGGCAGCGAGTGTACTTGTAGAGGGTGGTATGTGTACTTGGAGAGCATGGCTGCCTCAGCAGCACAGGCAGACTTCCTGCCTTCGTCAGGGCTGAGGGACAGCCAGCCCCCCACCCCTGCCTGTGGGTCTGACCCTGGAAAACTAGAGCCTAGAGGAGCTGGCAGGAATGTTGTCCCTGCAAGCAGATGGGTGCCAGAAAAGCAAGGAAGGCGCTATCACACTGCCCATTTCCTCTCAAGCTTTCAGTTAAGTCACTGCTCCTCCCCTGGTGTGGGCAAGATGGTGAGAGTCAACAGTGTCTCCCCAGGGTGCCCCCAGGAGTGGGGGGAAACATCCCTCCAAGAGAGAATTTGATGAAATGAAAACCAGTGTGCCAAGGCTCCAAAACCGAGGAGCCATCATCCCATGGGTGACAGATCTTTTCTTTACCCTAAACACTAAACAGAAGAAGGGAGCTACCTATGTAGCTCTTAGGACATCCTGTGAGGCCCTGTGGTGGGACTAAAGGCAGGACTAGTTCACAGCCCCCACACCTGATGGTACAGTGGGCACAGGGGAGGGGAGCTGACTCAAATACTCATCCCCAGGCTCCAGTGAGTGACTCTTCATGTATGCCCAGGAACCTGCATTTCAGTCCATTCCCCCAAATAGCCTTCTCCACTGAGCCAGCCTTTCATGTTTACAAGGATTGAATTAAGAAAAGGAGTTTAGTTAAAATTAATATTTCTAACACCTGTGGATTTGTCCCACTCATTGAATCTGCAATTTTCCTGATGGTTATGAATTAAATAAGGCTGGACATCTTTTTGGCAGTGGGCTCACAATAGAGAGGTGACATTCTCTACTGAATGGACTGCCCACAAGCTGGAGCGGTCTCAAAAACACAATCTCTCTGCATTGTATGCATTGCAGTCACTGAAGAAGCAGGAGGAAATAATAATGGACTGAAAATTCTGAGGTAGGCTGAGTATGAGAGTCAAGAGGGAAGAGTCTGAATCAGGGATAAAAAGTGAGGGAGAGAAAACTGAGTAAGGCAAACCACTGCAGAGAAGCCACCAGTCTGCTAGGGCCTTCACCTGGAGCATAAAATGTCCAAACCTGTCATGTGTGTGCAGCTGGCTGCAGATGGGTCTGCCTACAGCCACCATGTTTGTCATCCCTGATCCTCTGCTCAGTCCAGAGACTAGCCTGGTCTTGGGGCCTCTGCAGAGCTCTTCCTCCCTGAGGAACCCCTTGAGCTGCTGTGACACACACTAGGTTTATCTGGGCCCCAAGGCAAATGCCACATTTTGATGTAAAGGAATCAGTTTATTTAATTATTTTGTTCCCAACCACCAAGCCAAGACCAGTCACTTTAGGGACTGAGAGAAAACAGAGGTAAGTTAAGAATTTGGGGAGGAGTGGGCAAGGGCCAGAGTAGGAGGGGATTTGGGGTCAAACAGAAGTTAAACTATAGTGTGGGGCCAGGAAGGACGTGGTGTCCAGGGTTGTCAAAAAGAGGGAGAGCAGGAGGAACAGAGAGCAGCATCCTCGGATCACCATCTTGCGCAGAACCTGTTCCACTCTGTCTTGATTAACTGATGCCCATAAAAGCAAAGCCCAGAACACCATTGCTTTTTGACCATTGGTCCTGGCAGCAGCTTTGTGAGGGGAGCCTTCTGGGCCACTCTCCAGTACTTGGGATGCAAAGAAACCACCTCTGGAGCAGCTGCTCTTCAGGTTTCCCCATGAGCAGCCGTGGGTGGTAGCCCACAGATCTTGCTTTTGGTCCATCAGCTTTTTGTCAAAAAGCCTGAGTCAGGGACTGCTGACTGGCACAAGCCTAGGCCATCAGTGAGCCCAGAGCCAAGCCATGTCTTAGCCCACGATTTAGCACATGAGACAGAAATGTATGACAAATGAAATGAGGCCAGACTCCAGCCTCCCATTACACCATTTTCTTCTGCCTTTGTCCCCTCCCCACAGAAAGCCCAGGATTCTAGTAAGTGACATGGTCAACTAGCAATGCTGCAAATGTGTATTTTGTTCTGAGATGCTGTCCTTTTCTGCCTATGTATTCTTTTTTCATCTTAATCATTTAGACCAGGGATGTCAAACTCATTTTCACTGGGGACCACATCAGCCTCGTAATTGCCTTCAAAGAGCCGAAATCATTTTAGGACTGTGTAAATGTAACTACTCCTTAACAGCTAAGGAGTTGAAATTATATTAGGCCCTTTGAAGCCAAGCACGAGGCTGATGTGGCCCCTAGTGAAAATGAGTTTGACACCCCTGATTTAGACGACTTTGAGCGTAATTCAGCTAGCAAAGGACTCCTATGCTATCAACAGCTTCAGTGTGGCAAAACTGGACTGTGCTTCACCTAGCTAAAAATAAAATTTTTTCAGTCCTGCTCCTGCTTTTTTCAGATTGAGAAACAGAGGCACTCTTAGGTTAAGGGATTGCCCTGTATTACATAGCAGGCTATAGGCACATTGGGTACTGAAACCCAGGCAGGACTAGTCAACATGGTATGAAGAGGTAGTTGCAGTATTGCTAGAGGAAGCAAAAGCCTTAGCATTTTTGTTTGGTCACAACAACCCTGAGTGGAGAGCTCCAAGAAGGGTGGGGTGACCCAAGGGCAGGAAGTCTGCTCTGCTGGTGGGCCAGGGAATGAATGGATGGTGTCACTTGGATGCAGATGAAGTTCCCAGACCCATGAAGAGTGCCTTCTTCACTTGCTGGGAAGGGAAACCAAGGCTAGTTTTCAAAGCTGCAGAGGGAATAGTAAAGAAATTACTGAGAGGAATGAAGAACTATCATTCTCACCAAAGATTTTCAAGGTCCATCTGCATAAAGATTTTTATTTGCAAAATGTTAGGCATACTGTCTCTGGCTCCTTATTAATGGAAGTGTGTTGCTGCTGTGTGCACGCACATACCTGTATGATTCCAACCAAGGGTAATACGTACAAGTGTTAGCACTTTTGGGAAATAGCTAACAGGAAGACAACGGGATGAGTAAAATAAGGACAATGTGAGCATTTAAAAGTTTCTGCCCTGAAGTAATTTTAGATTTACAAAATATCTGCAAAAGCAGTACAAAGAGTTTCCTGTGTTTTCATCTAGCGTTAACATCTTATATGAGTGAGTACAATTCCTTAAACCAGGACATTAACATTGATGCAATACTGTCAAATGGCCTACAGACCTGATTCAAATGTGCCAATTATCTTATTAATCTTTTTTTTTTGGCTCTGAGATCCATCTAGGATTCTACTTTGTATTTAATTTTCATGTCATTTTAGTCTCCTCCAATCTGGAAAGTTTCCCTAGAGTGTCTTTGTCTAATATGACCTTGAAGAGTACTGGCTGGTTACTTGGTAGAATCTCTTTCAATTTGAGTTTGCCTGAATGATTAGATTCAGGTTATATATTTTTGGCAAGAATGCTAAAGAAGTGATGCTATGCCTTTCTTTATTTAGCACATGAAGATGTGCCTGACATAGACATAACACATGGCCTTGATTCAAGGTGGTATCTACAAGGTTTCTCCATGATCAAGTTAATATATTTTTCACATGCAACTAATTAGTACTTTGACAGGAAATACTTTCAGACTATAAAAATACCCTATTTCTCATCATTTTCACCTATTAACTTAGCTTTCATCATTTTTTACCTTCAAAAATTGAATGTAGTAGTTACAAAAACATGATTTCTGTTTCTATACTTCCTTCTACCTTGGTTAGTTAGAATTCTGTACAAAAGAGATGTTATGTCTTCTCTTTTTACTTACCTGTTGATTCTGGGAAGGAAAGAAGTGAAACCCTCTATCTCAGAAAGAGAAGTAGAAAATGCTCACACTCTCAGGACTCAGGCAAAGATCTGCTGCGAATTGGGAGAGTTAGAAAGTCAAAACCCTCTACCTCAAAACTAGAATTGTACTGGGCCCAGGACTCTACACTAATACTACAAGAATATTTTTATAGGTTCCCCAAGATTTTTCTATATAAACAATCACATTTACAGATAAGGACATTGGTCTTTCTGACATTTATGCCTTTCGTTTCTTTTTCTTGCCTTATTGCACTGGCCAACACCTCCAGTAACGTTTAAATAGAAGTGGTAAAAGTGAGCATCCTTGGCTTCTTCCAGATCTCAGCAGGAAACAGTTCAGCCTTTTGTCATTAAGTATGATGTTGGTTGTTTGTTTCTCACAGATTTAATTTACCAGTTTCAGAAAGTTCCTTACTAATCTTATTTTGCTGAGCAGGAGAACCTCTTGAAAACTCACTCCATTTCCTGGGCTAGAATTATTCTGTCACAGTGGTAAGGCACATGACAGAACTGACAGTTGAATTTCTCCTTTTCCCTAAATTTGATCTTATTTAGCATACATTTTTACATTTGGCTTCTTAGTGATGCCTGTCATATTCCAATGAATGTCTCATCACATGGGGGTGAAAGATAAAGGAAAAAGAGGCATATGCATGACCTGTTGTGTACTTGTTGATGAATGACCAGAGGATGTATTGACAAAGGAAATCCAGCTGATGCTTCTAGCACCTTTCTGAACTGATGGGGAGGGGGATGAAAGGTTTACAGTGGGGCCCAGAAACTTGGAAGACAGTGCAGGGGAGAGGAGAACTTGGGGCTGAGAGCCACATGGCTTGGTGGAAAGGAAAAACACAAGGTTGGAATTAAACTGTTATTCTTGGCCAACTTTTGATCATTGTGCTTTTTTTTTTTCCACAGAAGAGGAGAACGAAGTAATCTATCAGATCAAAAACCTAACATCTCTGGAAAAAATAATTGGCAATCTTCGAAGAGCTTTAGGTAAATGGAACTTGGGACCATCTTGGTCACATTTGCACATCTTGGGCAAATGTGAAGGATGGCTTCTTGTGCTGGGCCTTTTCTTTTTCCTGGTATGAAGAGAAGTAGAATGTCTACTGAAGGGACATGTATACCTGTGAACAGCATTTTGAAAGAGCAGGTGACTCAGTTCTTGGGTAGACCAGCCATAAGCCCCACAGGAGTTTCCTGGTTTTGTCAGTGTGGGAACACCTGACCCATCAAATCCAAATTTGAGGAGTCATGGGCCATATATTAGCATCTGCTCTCCCTTCTTAGCCAAATTTATCAAAGGACCATTTCACTCTCCCAGGAATACTGATGTGTGAGGCGACTGTCACACACCTGTCCACCCAGCCTCTCTGAGGTAGACTTTGCAGTCACACTGATAGCTCAACACCTCCAGCATTCTACATCCTACACTCCTGTCCATGTGCCCTAAGACTGCATAGGTTCTGGGGACACATCACACAATTAATTTAAAGCTAATGTTAATGAAAACTTCTACAGATTTGGGAAATGGGCTGTTGCTAAGCCACATGCAGTTGGCTTTTTGTAGATCCAAGTGCGGGACCAAACATTTAAACTTGGTCATCTTCATTCAACCTTTAGTGTTTATTGAGCACCTACCACATACCAGGCACTGTTCTAAGTTCTCGGGATTCATCACCATAGACACAGAGACCTCTGCTCTCGTGGAGCTCACACTATAGGGAGGGTCAGATGTGTCTCATCACTCCAGCCTTGGGAAATTCCAGGGTCCTGACTCTTCCTATCAGCGGCCCCTCCAAGCCACTGGTCACCCTCAATGTGACAAGCCTGCCATCTTGTCCTTTAAATGCCACTGAGGATGAAGTCTCAGGCACATCACTGAAGACCTCTCCCTTATACAAATTGTCATCAGGCACAGGCCTGGAGCTGCTCTGAAGTGGGATTCTCCCCACCTCTGATTTCACAGGACCAGAGACAGTCCTGGGGCCACAAAGTGTCAGGCCTCACGGTCTGCACACCCTCCCACAGCAGGACCAGCCCAGCACAACCAGAGGTAGAAAGGGAGGTTAGTGGTGGTCAACCTGCTGCAGATTTACCAACTGTACTATCTGTCATCCAGCCAGTTTCTGCTGCTTTGGTGCAGATTTCAAGATAGACTTTGTCAAATTCTCAGTTCTCTGGGATTTGAGTGCTCTGACATGAGAACAATAAACTCTCCTGTAACTGAAATGGCTAATGACAGGGCCTTTCCATTTGATGAAGCTCCTGTAAGTAATCCCAGCACCTATACATTTTGGGCACAGGAAACTGAAGCTTCTTGAATGACAGTGGGGTGTACAGGTCTTGGGGCTCTAGTAATGTTTGGACAGGAATGACTAAAGGTCTTTGACCTCCCCAATATAACATCAAAGGAATGGTTCCCTAGCCGGCTGTCCCCGAGGAAGGAGCCCAGTGAAGCTCAGAGCAGTCCCTCACCGGGTTTTCAGGCAGAAAGCAGTGGAAATGAGATGTTAAGTCAAACAGACTAGTTGTGGATAGCAGATTGCAGCCTTGCCTGCCAGATTCTCTTCTGTCCACTCTGTCCTCCTCTCCCTCCTCCTATACCTCTGCTGACTCCTCCTCCATCCGAGAGCCTCTTGCTCCCAAGAACCCGCCAGTTCTCTCTCCTCCACCTCACTCACTACCCACCTCACCTAAACCCACACTTCAACTTTTTCCTCTATGCAAATAACTCTCATGTGAGCCCTGACTGCTCTGGGGTTTCTGTCTTGCATCTTTGACATCCTCTGAGCACCTCCAGGGTGGTGTCTGCACCTTAAACTCGGAATGTCCCTGATTGGTCTCATTCCCCCAACCAGGACTCTCTTCTTACATCTGCTTCTAGTCACCCAGCTCCTCTGGGGAAACTGAGGAGTCTGCCACTCACTGAGCTCATCTACATGTAGAACCAGAGGGTCTGACTCAGTGCTAGTGCGAGCTGGTTAGTGGCTCACAGTGCAGAATTTGGACTGGCCTGGGTTCAAATCTCTACCCAGGGTTGAATGAGTTGTGTGACATTGGGGTGACCTTGGACGAGTTACCACAAGCACTTCCTAAGCTTCAGCTTCATCTCCAAAATGGGATACCCAGAACACCTTCCTCATAGGGGCACAAGGGGTAGAATAACATTTGCTGAGTGCTTAGCATGGTGCCCACACACATATTCACCCACCTGGACCTGTGGGAGGGAGGGACACATCTGAAGTGACCATAGAAAGTGTTTGCCATGGGTGTGGGACAACAAAGGAGGGAATCTAAAGCTGCTCCTACCCACCTACTCCTCAGTCTCATAGCCCCAGTCACTTAGCTCAGTGCTCATTGATATGCATGAACCATGGGAGGGTCCGAAATGCAGGCTCAGAGGAGCACCTAGAATTTAAGAAAATCTCCTCTTTTTAAACAGAAAATACTCTCAAGCAAAAAAGAAAGAATCAAAAAAATTTGTTCAAAGGAGCCAAAAGCCACAGGATGAAAAAAAGCCTAAACTGAGAAATCAAGACTGCCCAAGGGGCTGTCCACCCCCACCTTGAGGAATAAAAATAAAAGAGAATTACTAATTATACAACATAAAGAAGAATCATTTTATTCAAGAAGTACCAAATAAAATGAATATATTTAAATATTACATTAAAGGCAATGTTGTTTTTTCTTAAACAAGAAAATAAAATAAAAATGTAATTGAGCCTGAAAAATAAGAGTGTGCAAAACTTGCTACTATCTAAATAGGATAAGTTTTGAAGAAACATAACCTCAGAGCCTGAATAGTCCTCAGGGGCCTTCAAAGATACAGAACTAACAGGATGTGTATAGAAAGAGATTTATTGTAGAGAGTGGCTCGTGCAATTATGGAGACTGACAAGTTCCAAGATCTGCAGTCAGCAAGCTGGAGACTCATAATGTACTTCCAGAGCCACTGATGTACTTCCAGAAAAAGCCAATGTTTCGGTTCAAATCTGGAGGCAGGAAAAGACTGATGTCCCCAGCTGGAAGGTCATCTGGTGGGAGGAATTCCCTCCTACTGCAGGGAGGCTCAGTTTTTTGTTCTAGTAAGCCCTTCAACCGATTGAGTGAGACCCCCCCACATCAGGAAGGGCGATCTGCTTTACTCAGTCTTCTCATTACAATGTTAATCTCATCCAGAAACAATCTCATAGAAACATCTAAAATAATGTTTGACCAAGTGTCTGGGCACACAGTGGCCCAGTCAAGCTCACACATAATATTAACCATTACTTCTGTGAATAAGTCTGTTCATGGAGAGCCAGAGTCTATGAAGACCTGATAGCCCTCCATTGCTTCCCTCCTGCTGCAGCACCTGCAACATGCACACTCACGTAAAAAGTATGCACATGGAGTAAATTCCATTGCCCCATGAAGGCTCAGAACATGCACATTGGATTTCTGTGATGTGGAGATAAAATAAAATTCCAGAATTTCTATGATGTGGAGATAAAATAGAATTCCAGGAAGTGTGTGTGGCTAACTTGGATGGAAAGCTAGTGTTCAGTCTGAGAGTGGTTAAATATTTTGAATATCATCCCTGACAAATCAAGATCTCAGCAGAGAAGGAAAAAAAAAAGCCTTCCTATCCCTAGGAAATGACCCAATTTCAAGTAATTTTCAAGGCACTGAAATTCTTTCTAATTTAGCAAATGAAGTAAGCTAAGACTCAGAGACTATGGAAAGTGCTCTGGGAGGTTGCCCAGCTTTTGTACTGGTGAAACTTGATAACATCAGTATTTTAGCTGCAAAGCATTTGACCCATCAGGATTTTTTAGGGGGTGACAAGAAACTTCCTTTGAGCATCTGTCTAGGTTTCTTCCAAGTTTCCATACCCAACCTGATTCTGGCTGTGGATGAACCCTACCTCTTGAGGTGACCAGGAAAAGTATTATTGAGGTTAAAATGTGGGATTGCCCCATTTCTCCAGAAAGGCAGGTTTGGGGAAGTTCAGGAAGCTTGTCTTAGAAACAACTCTGGATAGAGAACTTTGGTTTCCTTTGTATGGTTTTAGCAATGGATTGATATTCTTTCTAAAATGCCATTTTAAAGATTTTAAGTGACACTTCACTTTGAGAAACAATGCCCAACCAAATGAGCCATGCTGGTCAGGGCCTACAGTATCATTTTAAAGGGCAATTGGAAATTGAATTAAACTCTACCATTTTATTTGTAATTGCTGGCTTTATGCTTTTCTCAAAAATAGAGAAGGCCAATTCTCTTTCCCTGATGTCAGCAAATCACCAGTAAAATATAGGACAAGGGGCTTGGAGTAAGAAAATGTTTGTGCTAGAATGGACTTTTGAGGCCTCTCATCCAACCCTGCAATCCCAGGAAACTGAGGGAGAGAGAGGACACACGAGTCACTAGTCTCAGAGTAAGTCAATGGAAGAGCAAGATGTAAAAATGTCTGATTTCCAACCCTATCCCATTTTCATGACACCATTCTGCAGTCCCTCTATCAATAAATATTTCAGTGTTGTTATTTTCTCATTTTGTTTCCTACTTGATGCTGTATTAGATTGCTCAAATTCACATAACAATGTACCAAAGTTATTGGGTAGCTTAACCAACAGAAATTTATTGTCTTAATAGTTATGGAGCCTAAGATCAAGGGCAGGGTTGGTTTCTTCTGAGGCCTTTCTTCCTGGCTTGCAGGTGCCCACCTTCTCCCTGCCTCATATGGTCTTTCCTCCACATGTGCATCCCTGGTGTTTCTGCGTGTGTCCAAATCTCCTCTCCCTATTAGAACACCAGTCAGAATAGATCAGGGCCCACCCCAAGTGGCCTCATTTTAATTTAACCACCTGTTTAAGACCCTGTCTCCAAATACAGCCACATACTGAAGTACTGGGGGTTAGGTTTCAACATGAATTTTGAGGAGACACAATTCAGCCCAGACCACCTCTCATTTTTACTTTGTGATCTGTAAATAGTTTCTATGCACATAACGCCATGAACCCTCCCCATGGTGCTGGGAGGGAGATGTCACCTCCACTTTGTCTTCACTCAGAGATATTAAGTGACTTTCTCATTGTCACATCATTGTAAGGTCTGTGGTGAACCCAATACTCAAACAGGGCTTCTAATTCAGAGGTCAGGATCTTCTCACTACATGTTTTAAAATCATGACTGTCATTTTTAGCGAATCAGAATAAGTTGATGTAATCAATTCACATAGTAGTACTGCCCTTAGATAAGACAAAATATTTAAAATTCCTTTCAGTACCTTGCTGTAGGTTGAAAGGATATGTTTAAACTTTGCCTTCCCTTGGTCTGCCTCTGAACCTTATACCATCTCTCATCACAGCAATTTTCAAAACCTGAAAGTGTAACGGCTTGATATTTTGACCACATAATAATGTTCCTAATCTAACTGACAGCATCCAAAACAGCTGAATAAACGTGTTGGGTCCCTGGAAGATGTCTGGACTTCCATTCTCTAGACATCTGTTGTACAACAATGTGAAAAAATATACTTAAATATACTACTGAAATGTATGTTTAAAAATGGTTGAGGTGATAAATTCAGTGTTATGTTTTCTAACCATGATCAAAAAGTATATCTACAGTTACACCATGAAAAAAGTGAAAAGAAAATACACAAAATAAAAGAAATTTTTTGCATTCGCATATCTGATAAGGTACTTGTAGCAAGAATATTAAATGGTCTATACAACTCAATAACAGACAAATAACCCCCAAAAATGGGCAAAGAATCTGAATAGATGGTTTTCCAAAGACGATACACCAATAGCCAGTTAGCACATGAAAAGATGATTAGCCATGAGAGAAATGCAAATCAAAATATCAAGATACTACTTTGTGGCCACTAGGATGGCCATAATGAAAAAGACGGACAGCAGGTAATAGCAAGTGCTGGGGAGAGTGTGGAGAAATCGGAACCCTCATGTGCTGCAGGTGGAACGTGACATGGGGAGGCCACTCTGGAAATCAGCCTGACAGTTTCTCATACAGTTAAACATACAGTTACCATACAACTCAGCAATTCCACTCCTGTGTTTATAACTAAGAGACACAAAGCATATATCCACACAAAAATTTGTACACTTATGTTAACACTAGCTTTATTCATAATAACCCAAAAGTGGAAATAATTCTGATGTCTATCAATTGACAAATGCACAGACATGTGTGGTCTATCCATACAATGGAATGTTATTCAGCAATAAAAAGGAATGAAGCACTGACACATACTACAACAATGAATGAATCTTGGAAACACTATGTAAGTGAAAGAAGCCAGACTCCAAAAACCACATGTAATGTGATTCCATTTATATGAGATGTCTACAGTAGGCAAATCTATAGGGACAGCAGATTAATGGTTGCCTAAACTAGGAGGTATTGGGGCATTGAGGGATAGCTGCTAAACCATGTGGCATTTTGGGGGGTAATTAATATGTTCTAAAATTTGCCCTTGCTGGTGTAGCTCAGTGGATTGAGCACTGGCCTATGAACCAGAAGGTTGCCGGTTCGATCCCAGTGAGGGCACATGCCTGGGTTACAGCCAGGTACCCAGAAAGGTCTGTGCAAGAGGCAACCACACATCCGATGTTTCTCTCCCTCTCTCTTTCCCCCCTCTAAAAATAAATAAATAAAGTATTTTAAAAAGTGTTCAAAAATTTATTGTGGTGATGATTGCACAATTCTGAGTATTCTATAAGTCACTGAATTGTACACTTTAAATTTTTGAATTATATGGTATGTGAATTATCTCAAGACAGTTTGGTATTGGTGGAGGGACAGACACATACAGAAATGGAACAGAATAGAGAACTAAGAGACTCATAGAAATATTGTTTGACAAATAGGCAAAAGCAAGTCAGTGAAGGAAATATAGCTTTTTCAACAAATGGTGCTGAAACAATTGGACATCCATATACAAAAATTGAAGCTTGACCTAAATCTCATATAGTATAAAATATTACTTCAAAGTGGATCATAGATTTAATTATAAAATAGAAAATAATAAATCTTTCCAAAGACAACACAGAAAAATTTCAAAACCTAAAAGTAGCTGAAGAGTTATTAAACATGACATCAGAAGCAAAAAGATAAATTGTACTTGATCAAAATTTTTGGACTAAATCAAAAACTTTTGGACTTTGATGTACCTTGTTAAGGTGATAAAAAGAAAAGCTACTGACAAGGAAAAAATATTGCAAACTACATATTTTAAAGTCGTATCTAGTAGTGATACATTCTTTTAATGGTCTTTTCCTACCTAGCTATGCCTCTCTG
Source organism: Carollia perspicillata (assembly GCA_004027735.1). Classification (NCBI taxonomy): domain Eukaryota; kingdom Metazoa; phylum Chordata; class Mammalia; order Chiroptera; family Phyllostomidae; genus Carollia; species Carollia perspicillata. The sequence continues at coordinate 25,352 of PVKM010001682.1, forward strand.
ACTTACTCAAATCTAAAATACATTGGTAGCCCTGGCTGGTGTAGCTCAGTGGATTGAGCATGGGCCTGCAAACCAAAAAATTGCGGTTCAGTTCCCAGTCAGGGCACATGCCTGGGTTGCAGGCCAGTTCCCAGCAGGGGGCACAGGGGAGACAACCATACATTGATATTTCTCTCCCTCTCTCCTTCCCTTCCCCTCTAAAGATAAAGAAATAAATAAAATATTTAAAATACATTGGTACTTTGTATTACTATATAGACATTGCAAAGGCAATAAGATAGTTAACTCTTCGGCTCTTGTTTCTACATTTTCCATCTTTGGGCTCTAATCTGGCAAATTTGAAAAAGGAACCCAAGACCCTGGGGCCATCCCTTGCCTGGTGCATTATGTGACAAGCTGTGGGAGATGGGTTTCAGCCCCTAGCTGTGTCTTTGGCCAGGTTCTCCTTGATTATGAGCCCCAGATCAAGAGCACAGTGCAGACTGGTCAGTCTTCGCAAGGAGGAGACATTCCTTCTTCTGAGTAATTAGTAAAGAAGGAGAGAATGAAGACACAAGACTTTTGAGGCAAAGGAGGGCTCAGGGTCTGATAGGGACGCGGTTTCTGCTACTTTGCCCCTATTCTCTGCAGAACAGAGGGAGACACTTGAAGCTGCATTTGTAACTCAGTTTGGCAAATTAAAACATGAAATCATGACATTACTATGTGCTGGCTTCTGGGTACAAGAGGTACAAGAGTTTCAAGTTTGGGAAGATGTACAACATTTCACCAGTTTTTTATACAACATGTTCTTGGTGACAAGTTAGAATTTTTAGTTTTCCAGAATTTCCCAAATTTTTAAATTTTGTCTGTTATTATTTTTTAAGTTATTATGGACATAGACCACCTAACATTTGGGGAGAAAGGAATTACTGGTGATTGTTGAGATTCCCTTTCAGGACAAAAAATGAAAGGGAGTTTGGCAAACTGTATTTTAGAGTGTATTAAGGAGCTACCGGGTACAAAACAGTATGGCACAGGAATAAACAAAATGTCAGTGGAATGGAGTAAAGTGTCCAGAAATCCCGAGTCATGATGTTTAGTATATAACAATCATTTCAGATATATATGGGAGGTTTAGGAACTACTGTGAAAACATTAAGTTAGAGATTTAACACATCCACACAGGAAAATAATCTGAGATGAGTTAAATATTTAAATATTAAAAATACAAGCATTACAATGGCTAAAAGAAAATATAAGGGAATTGTACCAGTCTGGATCCAGTCAATAATTTAAACAGGAGAACTTAACTATAAATAATTGTTAAGTGTGACAGGAGAGTAATGGTAAGTGAGGACAGAGAGAGAACACTGACAGGTACCCCACGAGTAAGGGAGAGTGCCAAAGGAGGACAAGTTTGGAAGGGGCCCTGTCCCCAAGACCAGCATCCAGACTCCATGGAGAAGGTCCACCTGCACACCACCAGGTGGTGGAGAAATTACACATTCAGGGCCGATTCCTAGTCACAGAGCAGCAGGAAACAGAAGCTGGGCTGGCTGTGAGGGTTTGTGAGGCTGCACCCTCTCCCCACCACATGTTCCCACCACCCTGCACCATCAACAGACCTCACAGAAGGAACAAGAAAGAGAACAAACACAGCACTCCCAGACCAGGAGGACAAGGTGCCACCCTCTGGCCACATTGGTCCAGCGCCTCCTACTATTAAGTTCCACACTGTGTCTACTGCAAAGGAGAAAGATGCTGAGAGGGTCTGGTCCATTAGGGTAGAGTAGATACCAAACCTGAAGATAATAAGTTGATAATTAGCACAGAAATATTTTTATAATTTCAGCATACTTTTCTTTGCATGATTCCAAGGACAGAAACTATAAAGAAAAATATGATGTCGGACTTGACTACATAAAATAGATAATCCTAGCAAAGTAAAAGGATCCATTAAAATAGTTAAAACAACTCTTTATGACATAATAGTTGATATTCTTAAATATGAAAGGCTTTTATAAATTAACATTTACACATAAAGCCTACCAGTTAGCAATTCAGCAGCAATACAGAACATACAGAAACATAAAAACACACAGAAAGATGCTCAGTAGCAGTTTCATTAATAATTTTACAAGTGCAAGTTGAAAAGGCCATGTGGTATGTGTTTGATAAACACTTGAATGAATCATTTCTGCATACCAGATTTCCTAAATTTAAAACTATGACTAATGCCCAGTACTAACAAGGGTGTGTGGGAATAGGCACTCTCAAATATTATTGATGGCAGTATACATTAACACAATTTTTCTGAATGATACCTTGGAAAAGCCATTAAAATGTGCATAAAATTAACCTAGAGATTCTACCTGAGAAAATTGAGCAAATATGCCAAGACTATATATATATATATATATATGAGTATATTCATGCACCATTGCTTATAATTGCAAAAAACACATTCATCAATAAAGGATGAGTAAGTACATTACGGTCCAGACACACGTTGTCACACATAGCTATTAAAAAGATTAGTAGTGATTTCTATCCCTGCAATGGAAAGCTGCCTAAACTTCTGCAATAACAACTCTGCTGCAGGCAGTATGTGATATCATTCCATTGTACCTGAAAAATCATTGGTAGATTAATGCATAACTACACTTACATTTGTGCGTGTGTATGAAAATATATACAACAAATGTGACAGTCTCTGGTGTGGAATTACAAGGGGTCACCCTACATTGGGATGAACAGGCCAAGGGAGGACAGTGTCTCCTGGCCACAGGTCAGCATACTGTCACTGGCAGCCTTGTGGACACCAGTGCCTAGCAGAGGCCTCTGGTCCCAGGAGCAGGGCAGGGTCCCAGGTATACTCACAGCAGCTGGCATGCACTCTGAGTGGTTCCGCTTTCTGACAACAAAGCCTCTGGAGACCTTAACCACTGTAATTTAGCCTTCAAGAGAAAGAAAACACCTGACAGCAATACCTCCTACCAGGAAAAAGTGGTAACTACAATTTTTATGAATTGCTTAACAGCAAGGTAAATAATAAAGGTACTTTACAGAACACTTAAAACCTGCATCTTCACAATCTAAAAATCCTTTACATTGTCCACAATCTCATCTGATGCTCCCAATGACCATTTTGCCAGAATTGGGTATTTTTTGTCTTCTGTTAATGAATGAGGAGACTAAACTAGACAGGCTGAGAGATGCTTCCTCCAGCAAGGGAGAGCAGATCATCTACTTCCCTAATACATCATCCTGCCCTCAGTAATGGAGAAAGGGGGAAAGGTTGGCATTAAGAACAGGTGAAAAGTACCCAGCCACAGTGCCCTGGGCCACCACTGCAGGATGGCATTGCGTCTCCATCCCCAAATCTGGCTGCTCCCCCTCATGCTGTACAATCACCCACAAAGATCACTCCTATGTTTGAAAGGACCAGGGGCGCAGGGTTCTAATGGAGTGGGATGTGTTTGTCTTCCAGGTAGAGACCACCTTGGGACCCATGTGACAGGATCTTTCTGCTCCAGCCTCACTCCCTGGGAGCCTCTGCATTTCTGGCTCACGTGGCCTCAGTTCTGCATCCACTCACTTAAAAGGTTCTGTCTGTTAGTGATGGGCAAGAGTGGTTTTAATTTGACAACTTAATTCCTGTTATTTCATCAGGTGTTTGGGATTATATTATCCTTGGTAACAGAGATTCCCATCAGGCTAAATGCTCTTGTTTCTGGAACATTCTTAAGGAACAAATTCAACAGTGGAAATTTCAGGAAGGGTGAGGAAGGTGGGATAGACTTCAACAGCAGCAGGTGCCAGGGTCTGATCCAGAGAGCACGGATAGCTGCCTCTGCCTGAGGCCTGTGCTTCTGACTATGGAGGGGGTGGGGGGAGTTGGCCTCAGGATGGCAGCACGGGGATTGCCTGGCCTGCACTGTGGAGGGAGGTCACCAACCCAGCCCAGTGGGACTGCTGCAGCACAATTTAATGGTAGTGATGACTCACTCGGGACTTTTCTCTCTAGTAATAACACTGGGAAATTAAGAAATAGGCTGACACATTTGGAAGGACTTCATGGCTGCCAAGTTAAAGATCAAAGGGTCAGGAGGCCACATGTGGTCATCCTCAGTGGTCAGCAGAACCCTCCTCAGGAGCAGCCGCTGTCAGTCTCTGTCTTTAGGATGGCAGGTACCAGAGCAGACTGCTGTTTCCTTTTTCTCCTTCGGAGCTTCCACCCCCACCCAAACCCCAAGTATTCTATCACAAGTCTGCGTCTGAGTGGAGTATAGTCTTTTTGGTTTTATTTTCTTTTAAGGGCAGCTGTGCTTGTGAAATTATAAAAAGTATATGTTGGCCTCTGTTCCCAGTTCCCAGAAGAGCTCCTCAAACTCTTGTAATCTCCTAAGTGATGAGACACTAGAAACATCTCTTACTCTAAATCTCCACACCTCTGGTGACCAGAAGTATGGAGATTTGGAGTAAGAATCTAAATCCACCAAATGTGACAGACGTCACCAAATGTGTGGAGAATCAGAGGGAAGAACTGGAGGTTTGCTTACATAGGAAGGAAAAGGATTGAGGCTTTTTTTCCCATTAGAGTGCTAATCGTGTTTTTCATAAGCTGTAAGTAAGACACAAGACAATCATTTAGATTCCAGAATCTTAATGTTCTTTGTAACCAAGGTCCCTGATCCATAGCAGGTCTCTCCTTCCTGAAAAGGAGCTGCCAACTGATATGAGTTTCAGCTTGCAATTTCATGTCAGTCAACACATTTGTATTGAGACCTCAGTATGAATAAGGCATTGTTCTGGTGCAATGGATACAGTGATAATGAAGAGAGAGAGAGACAGGAAGAGATAGAGAAAGAGGCAGAGAGACAGAGAAGAGAAACAGAGAGATGGAGAGAGAGGAAAAGGAAGAGACGGAAAGACAAAAAGAGAGTCAGAGAGGGAGAGATGGAGAGAAAACGAGAGAGAGGGAGAAGCAGAGATAAAAAGAGACAGGCATAGAGGGAGAAGCAGAAAGATAGTAACAGAGAGAGAAAATGAGACAGAAACAGAAAGATGGAGAGAGAGAGACTGAGATAGGACATGGAGACAGAAATGGAGAGAGGGAGAGAGACATCTGTCCCTTATTTTACTCAACAGAACACCTGATACAAAGTGGAAAGCACAGAATTTTCAGAGCAAGCTCTCTGTCCTGCATGGGGTCTCCCTTCCAGAGCAGAGAGAGGTCATCTCTAAAAACAAACACCTGCTTTCACACTTAGAGCCTCCACAGAGCTACGAATGTGGACAGTTAGTCTCAGGACGCACCTCTTCATTATCAAGATTGTAGTTATTTCATAATTTGTTTTCAGTTTTTACAAGTTTATTTCATAATTTAAAATGAGTAACATTTACTTCTCAGTTTTTAATATTTTTTCAGTTGGGGATGACAAGAAACTAATATTCTAGACATCTGGAAGCTCTCCTCCTGAAAGTGTCTTGAAGGGAAGAAAGCTCCTGGTGTTCCCAGGGCCATGGCTTTTGGAAGAAGTCTGAGAAGTCAGGTGCATTCACAGTGTCTGAGCAGGGCGGTGAGGGAGCCTCCTAGCCTTTGGCATCTCCAGAAGGTGTGTTAGTGTCCTGGTGCTGCCATAACAAAGTACCACAAACAGGGAGCATGAACAACAGGAATGCAATCTCTTATAGTGTGGGGGCCAGAAGTCCAGTGTGAGGGTGTCCACAGGTCGGTTCCTCCTGCGGCTGTGGGGGAGAATCTGTCCCAGGCCTTCCCCCTGCTTCTGGCGGTGTTGGCACTCCTTGGTGTTCCTTGGCTTCTGCCCCATCACCCTGATCTCTGACTTTGCCTTCCCATGGTGTTCTTTTCTCCCTGTGTGTGTGCATCGGGGCCCAAATTTCTCTTTTTTATGAGGACACCAGTCACATTGGATTAGGAGCCTGTGCTCCACTATGACCTCATCTTAACTAGTTACCTCCGCAACAAACCCATTTCCAAATACAGTCACATTCTGAGATACTGGGGGTTAGGACGTCGACACACGAATTTTGGGGAACACAGCTCAATCCAAAACAGAGAGACTGTAATGGGGATGGGGTGGGAAAAGCCTCTGGCAGAAGCAACTTTCATTTCAAAAACTGAGTAGACAGCCTTGAACAAACTTTATTTTGTCGTGTATTTGTTTAAATGGGTAGGGAAGAAAATATAACTAGCACCACAACTCATGGATGTTTTCTTAATGAAGAGGATGTGAATAAAGTTGATAAGTTTTAAAAAGTAAACCTATTTTAAGAAAAAATATGATTAGTACAGATCCTACAAGGATATAAAAATCCATGTAGATGTGGTAAAAATTTACATGGAAGTGGTATCTGAATGACCAAAGTCTGGGAAGTTGTTTGCTACGGATTGAATATTTGTGTCTCCCCAAAACTCATACTACTGTGATGCTCTTTGGAGCTGGGCCCTTTGGAGGTGATTAGGGTGAGATGAGGTCATGAGGCCTCCATGATGGGATTAGTGCCGTTATAAAGAGACATGAGAGAGATCTCTCCCCTTCCACCAAGTGAGCACACAGCAAGAAGGCAGCCACCTATGGATCAGGAAGAGGCTGCTCACCAGAGCTCAACTGTATTGGCAACCTGACCTCAGACTTCCAGCCTCCAGAACTGTGAGAAATACATTTCTGTTGTTTAAGCTACCCAGTCTGTGGTATTTTGTTATAGCAGCCTGAACAGACCAAGACACTGTTCTTACAGATTTGCCTTCTTAAAAGATGTGTCTGGCAGCATGGGGGAGATGGGTAGGAGGGGAGAAAACATAGACGCGATAATAGTAAGACTCCAGTCCCACTTTTAGGCCAGGGTGAAGGCACTGCATGATCAGAGTGGGATCTCCTGAATCAGCTGTAAGTTGGGCACCTGTACGAGCCCCATAACCTCTCCTTACCTGGCCCCTCACTGGTCCAACACTTTCACGAATTAAAGCCAGTTTCTTGGTATGGTGTATAACTTGGGGCCCTGCCTTCCTCTCCAACTCATCTCCCATGTCACAAGTTCACTATGTCCCAAGTGTAATAACAGTGCTCAGAAGAGGCCCACCAATGTCTACCAAATATGTGGACACTTCTATGCATTTCTGACTGGGTCATTCCTTCAACTGAGCCCTGCTCCTCACGAAACATGATCCTTTTTTGGAAAACCATAATGCCAATCCTAAACACAGAGTTTTGGGGTTTGGTTTATATACTGAGTCTTGAGTCTTCCTGTTTTCTTTTATGTATTTGAATCACATCTTCAAATACCCATATTTGCTAGGTTGAAGGACAAAAATATTATTCAAACAATTGAAGAAAATTGTTCAATGCCATTTGTTAAGGCCTGGTAAGTAGATTCTACTCATAGAAGTGTGCACCTGAAAACTGTATAATTTTGTTAAGCAGCATCACCCAAAAAAATCAATAAAAAGGAAAGAAAGGTAGATTTTACTCAAGTGGGGCCATCATGATGGGTGTAGAAACTACTACAATGTGGAAGACCCCATTATTTCTTGCAGCAGGGGAGAGATCAGACTCAATTCTCAATATAGCACGCACAAGTTGGAACATATAGCCACAACCCCCCGAGGTGGGTGTCCATGACTGGGAAATGGTTAAGAGGAAACATCGACTAAACATCAGAAATTCTGGCTAAACCAACCTAACAGGATTCTTGCTGAGGGCTGGCCAGGGTGAGCAGATTCCACCTGAGGGTTGTGGGGAATGAGGAACCTAATTAGACATCAAGGATGATCATATATGAGGGTGGGGGATTCTAACTAAACCAAATGAGTATTTTTGTTAAAATTGTACAATGCAGAGAGAAATGCACAAGTCCAAAAATTGAGGCCTAGTTGAAATTCAGGAGAGTCAGAATAGAGTTTGGTCAAGGACAGAGTCTTTGTCACTTACTTGTGGTTGCTTTGTCAAATAAAATTAAAGGATGTGAGTTACAAATCTACCTTTTTCTCCTCATTTTTTTCTGGAACTTTTTAGAAGCAAGAGTCCTAAAGAAAATCGGAAATAAGTAAAAATTTTAAGAGTTGGGCAAAACTTGGGACCAACCAATTGGAATTATTGGCATTTGAGAACACAATAGACTCCCCCTTATAATTTTCATATACACAATTATTCTGAGACATATCTTAAGGACCCATCATCACATATATGTTGGTTTATTTCTCTATAGCTCCCTAAATGTGTATATAGTCCAAGTAACCCTAAAGAATTAGGAAATCATATTAATTGAGGAAGGATGCACTCTAAGAATTCCATCACTATAACCTATTTTATTTTTGTCTTTACGCAAAATAAATTCAAAGGTTAAAAAATTTAACAGTGGACTGGAAACTAGTCTGGTATTATTCTAACCTCTGTTACAGGTGTGCAGGAACTTTGTCCTTGGGCAAGTTCCTTAGTTTATCTGTGTCTCAGTTTCACCATTTGCAGAATGTAGCTAAGAAAGAATCATCCCTCCCTCTCCTTACTATGGATCAGAAGGCATGCTTTTTGACCTTTTGTAAAATGGGATGCCTCTTTCCCAGGAAGTGTAGGAGTCATTATCAGGGTGTACATCTTAAATAGATAATTTGATTAATATCAGCATAGTGTATACAAACAAAAATGACTGAATTCTGGGTTCATAGCATATTTCTACCTTTTTGGTCTGAAGAAAAGAGTACTGCTTGAACTACTGAAATATTCTTTCTTAGATGAGAACTATTCTTTCTCATCTATTAGATGAGAAATACCCTTTCTCATCTATTAGATGAGAAATATCTCATCTAATAGATTATAAACTCCTTGAGAGAAGACAGATTGTAAATCTCACTCATACTTCCCATTCATTAGTAATTGCTCATTGAGTCAAAATACTTGCTATTTTTTCTCACTTTATCTAGAGCAGGGGTGTCAAACTCATTTTCACTGAGGACCACATCAGCCTCTCGGTTGCCTTCAAAGGGCAGAATGTAATTTTAGGACTGTATAAATGTAACTACTCCTTAACAGTTAAGCAAGAGCTAGGTGCTGCCCCAGGTAGAAACAAAGTGTCCACAGGATAAAACAAAGTGGAGAGCTGGATTCCACCTGTGGGCCTTATGTTTGCCACCTGTGATCTAGAGCATTTCCCAACGTGTTTTATTCACCATTGTACTCAACACATTTGTTGGACGAATAGGATAGCTCTTATGTTTACACCGTTAACAATTTCCCTTTGTTAGGCATTGCTTCTAATTTCTTCTTTTATTAACTAATGCTGAAATGCGCTATCCTATGCACCAGTACTTTCCCAGACATGTAGTTACCTACTTACAGTTTA
>PVKM010001682.1:34796-74092 GCA_004027735.1 Carollia perspicillata
TCCCAGCCCCACCCACGGCTACTGGCTCCACCCCGACTGCTTCGATACCACCGCTCGCTCCCGGGTCCCTCCCTTGTCCTGGCTGCTCTCAGCCTCCGCTAGTCCAGGCGTAGACCGCGTAGTTTGCCCCACTAGGCCCCACCTCCACTGTTCCGGGCCTCCCTCCGGACATCGCGTCTCTAGGCCACAGCCTGGCTGGGCCGCTGCAGGCCCCGCCCCCAACCCCGCCCCCCGTGCGCGCTCCTCCCGGCAGCCGGCGGGACGCGGCGGCGGCGGCGGTGGTGGCGCTGAAAGCGGTCTCTTGCTTCTTTGTGTTCAGGCGGCCGCGGCCTCTCTAGTCGTCACCGGCGTGTCCTCTCGGCCCGACGGTGCACGCTCTTCGGTGACGAACCATGTCGGCGGCGGGAGCTGGCCCGGGCGTGGAAGCGGGCTTCTCTAGCGAGGAGCTGCTATCGCTCCGCTTCCCGCTACACCGCGCCTGCCGCGACGGGGACCTGGCCGCGCTCTGCTCGCTGCTGCAGCAGGCGCCGCGCGCCCACTTAGCCGCTGAGGACTCCTTCTACGGCTGGACGCCAGTGCACTGGGCCGCGCACTTCGGCAAGGTGGGCGCTGGCGCTTTAAGGCGCCATTTTCCGCGGCTTTCCTGTGGGGGTCGGGAATATGGGGGCTGGGGCGCAGGGGGCGCGGGGCGTGCCGGGAGCGCGGGCAGAAGCGGGATCCGCTGCGGCGGTGCCCGGAAGGGCCCGGGGCGTGTCGGGACTGTAGGGCAGGAGCGGGCCCAGAGGCGCCCCGAGGGGCTTGAGGTGCTCGTGTGGCGGCCCAGGTTTCAAACGGGTGGCCTCCTGGAGGCGCCGGCTTCCCGGTTGCGCTGCCTCTGGCCGAGTGAGGATTAGTGCCTGCAGTCGGAAGGGAGGTTCGGGACCACCCCCCGCAGCCTGTGCTGGGGGCCCGGGCCTCCCGCGCCCGGCCAGTTTGGGTGGTGGTGAGACGAGGCCCTCTTGGGGGCGCGCGAGCTGCCCGAGCCCGGGTGCATCTGGGGAAAGCCACCGGGCGGCCGGGATCCGGGCGCTGTGTGACTGCGGGCCCTGGTGGTTTTCTTGCTCCCGCTCTGACTCAGGGGAGGATTACTGGCGTTGGGAGCTAAGCCGCGCCGAATGCGGAGGATCGGTGGGCCGGGTTAACCTCTTTAATGCTGAAAGTTGCCAGCGCCGAGCAGCGTCTGCGGGAGCCGGAGCCGGAAGGGGTCTGCGCGTATCTGGCTGGCCGAACTGCTGCCGAGGGCTGCTTCGGAGGCGCCCCCTTCTTCCCTCGCCCCTACTCCCGGTTGAACGAGCGTGTGCACGAATTATCTGGAGACAGCTTCTGTGGTAGCTGAAGGTTGTATTTCAGATGATTTCCGTGGTGGAATAACCTGGTTGAATTGTAAAGTCATCAGACCGTTGTGTAAGATGAATAGTAACACTTAAAAAAAATGGTTTTTGGGTATTTTGTGTGTGATGTTGTTTGTATGCCTCTGAGACTTAGGCTTGTCCAGTTTTAGTAAAATCAGTTATGATTGTACTATCTTGCGTGTAAATTACTGTAAAGGTGTTAAATTAGGTAGAATTATTTTCCTGTGACAATTTGAGAATAGATTGCTATTTTAATTTTTTTAAAGATCAGTTAACATTTTCCTCGCCTGTGAAGTAAAAGGGATTTTTTAAATCAGAGTAGTCATAAAGTGACACGGTGTGTTTCAAAAGTAACTAAGATTTATATTCCAAAATCCATGGGCATTAAAAAATGTTCCCCTCTGAAACCATGAGGTTACATTGAAGAAATGGTTTTTGCAGAAACAGATGCAGGATAATGCGAAATAAGTTCATTTATTACAAGGCAGACCTGAACGTCTAGCTGATGAAGGTACTTTACTTGACTCTTGGTGCTACGTTCACAATACGATTGTATCTTTTGGGAAGCAGTTTCAGATTCCTTTCATAAAATGGAAAAGTCAGGAGTTTATTGAAAGAAATGAAAGGGAGTTGTGAGGCAAGTAACTTAACGGTAAGATCCCAAGGCACTACTCTCTGTAGTTGTGTGACTATAGTACCAGTTGCTGAAAATGAGCACCCATGGGAAATCAGTCCTTAAAAGTAATAGAACCCTCTTTCCTCCCCTCCTCTTTGTAGCCTTGAATGCAAATAGATTTCCCAAGGCAATTAGTGATCTGAGGCATTATCTCCCTCCTGAGTGCATCTTGCTCTGGTTTAAAATCACATTAAATTGTAGGTAACTCTCAAACATTTTTTGTCTCTCTGTTTTGGGGAAAGACACCCTAGTAACAGGCAACGACAGCTTTTTGAAAAGGCTTCCCTGATGATGTCTATCCTCCCTACCCTGTGGAGAATGGCACAGTATTGTATGACAATCCAGTACATTCTGCAGAATGCTTAAGCCTCATTTCAAATGGTCATTTAGAGTATTTATTTACTGGCCCAAGGGTGCCTACAGGTATCTCTAGGGATAAATAATAGACATAGCCCCTATAAAATGCTTCAGCTGGTAAATTTCATGTTATGTGTGTTTTATGACAAAAGTAAAACTGACTTCTTGAAAGTCTGTGCTTTTGTAGAACGTGAGTAGTAGATTTAACCTCAGAAACCAAATGTTGTAACTAGAAGCAGTTACTATAGTGTTTTCAGCTGTCTTTACTGTATCTGTATTGTCTTCGATACAGAAGGGGCCATGCAGAGGTGACCAACCTGCAGTCTGCAGGCTGCATGCAGCCCAGAGTGGCTGTGAATTCAGCCTAACACAAAATTGTAAATTTTCTTAAAACATTATGAGATGTTTTTGTGATTCCATGTCACAGTGTATTTAATGTGTGGCCAGAGAAAACTCTTCTTCCAGCGTGGCCCAAAGACTCCTGGGCCATAGGAAGCATCATTCTTTGAGAAAAAGCTGTTTGGAGAGAAATTAGGATTTAGTGCTATAGGTTCCCAATTCAGTCTCCTCTAAATACCTCCCACCTCTTGAAAACAGCTTCCCTTCTTTCACATACATTCAAGGCTACACTGTCTGTGCAAGTGCCAGTTTAGCATTTAGCATATTATAAACTATTCCCAACTTTCAAGCTTGTGTTTCTAGAAATGTTCCAGTTGTGCATACATTACCTAAACTTTTATGAGGTTTATTTGTTCCCAGAACACTATAAACATTTAAAATCTCTAATTATACCTTGCTTTTACAAGTTAATCTTACTGAACAGTATTTTTCAAAAAGTTCAAACCCAGTTTCCTAAATTGAACTGATACGTAACAGATTTAAGTCCAGGGAACTCTCAATTGATGTTGAGATTAACAGCTTTTGTCATGTCAAGTGATTTGCATCCTTGTTTCATTTTTGTTGGATTTGACAGCTGTCCATTTTATCACTAGTTTTGGCATCTTTGTTTTTTACTCAGTAGGTTAACAAAGGCAGTATATAAAAATATACTGAAGTTGTCTCTTTATCAGCCACCACTCCCAAATTCAGGTTCCTTGAAGACAGATATCATGTTTTAAATCTGTGTACTCCTGACTCTGAGAACTCATCTCACAAAAATGTTGATGGCAGTAATTTGCCCTTTGCAAGGAAAGGCTTAAATTTCTGAAAGAGGATAGGAGACATGGGGTGAGATGAATACATAGCTGTTCTTCATTTGAGGTCTGCCCTCTGGAATAGAAAGAATTTTGGCAGTTAGAGCTTTTTCAGTAATTGTACATGGCTCCTTGTCAGGGGGAAAGAGGGCAGTCTGGAGTCCAGCTCCTGAGGACATACAAGGTGGAAAAGTATAATTTCTTGAGAACAACAGGTTTCTTTGGACAGTGCTTGGCATGTGTTAGGCATTAATTAAATGTTTGTTGAGTGTGATGAGTTCTTTTACCCAGAGGCTAGTATAATTTGGTACCTGGCTGCAGTCTTATCTTGGCTCCTGTCTTCCTTTTAGTCACCTGACAGGTGCAGAACTTAGCTATGCTTTAACCCTTTCTGCATTTTCCCCCCTGTACAATCAGTTTGAAAAGACTGAGTCCTGCCCTCTCACTTACTCTACACATCTTTTCTCTGAAAAAATAATCTGAAGGATGGGCCTTAACTGAGTATCCGTCAAATGCTGCATTGTATAAAGATGTACAATTATGCAGACTGCAGAAAACAGCCTTTGACTATGCAGTTTTCTATGGCTACAAAAACTTTTTTTTAACTTACCACTTTAACATTTTGTGTACTTTAGAATAGTGTGTGAAAGTGGCAAAATCTAGTTTTGATAGAAGTCTGAATAATGCAGTTTACTCTTATTTTGTCTTTCTCAATGGTAGAAAAATCAAAATATTTAAATTTATGTAGTGTTAGGTTTTTTGACTTTATATTTTTATGTACCAACTTTTTAATAAGGAAGAATGTTCTTTTAAGTGCCTTTTAAAATTTGTAGAGTATTGTGAAAAAATGGCTTGCTTTGTTCTCGTAAACAGAAAAAAATGATAACAAAAAAATGCCACTGAATTTCCATTGTACAATTTAGATTATTTGAGTAATATTTAGTAGTATACTGACATTTATGTACGTTTCATTTCTCTTTGTGCTGTTTTCGAAGTTGGAGTGCTTAATACAGTTGGTGAGAGCTGGAGCCACACTTGATGTCTCCACTACGCGTTATGCACAGACCCCAGCCCACAGTGCTGCTTTTGGGGGCCATCCTCAGTGCCTCATCTGGTTAATTCAAGCAGGAGCCAGCATTAACAAACCGGTAAGGGAGTGTCAGTGATTGACTTGGTTTTGTTTGTTTTCTTTTTCCAGTTGTAATTACATGGTATTGAGTTTTAAATTGAGGCCTTAATTAGAGTTTGATATTTTTACCTGTGGGCTCTTTGGAATTTATGTTTATTGAGTTACTTGTGGATAATAGGCCTTTCATATAGCAAAGCTTTCTCACCTATTATATGACTTACTGTGATCTACACTGACCCAAAATGATTTGCCCAAGGTTACAGTTGTAACTGAAGGACTCTGTCATAGAGTCCAGCTTTCCTGGCTTCCCTGCTCACAGCTGCCTTAGCCTCATTTCCACTGATAATTGTGGAAACATATCCACACTATAGCAAAAGAATAGCTGTTAAATCATCTGCATCGTTAAGTTAGCCTTAGAGTGACCAACATGGGTTAATGTTGCTTCAGACACAAGTTGGGGGTGATGATGATGCAGATAAGAAGACATGTGTCATATAGGAAATGACTCCTGGACACCAGATGCAAGGGTTTTGTATTTAAGCATACAGACATGAACATGAGAGTGCCAGTTTTTTATGGTGTGTTTTCAGTATCCTTTTCACATAAGTTGGGGGGGCGGGGGCGGTCCACAAGAAGAGTGCTTGGCTTTTTGGGAACTTGCTTGAGGCCCCTGTCTTAGTACCCTGTCCCAGGATGGATTTGTCTAAGGGACATGTGCTGTGGGCGTTGTAGCTATTCTTTATGCCTTTTTTCTTTTCACTTTATCTTATCTTTATACCTTTTTCCTACTAATAATCATCAAAGACCCACTGTATGCAAAGGAACTTTTATTTCCTTTTTTCTGCCTTTCTGTCTTTCCTAATTTTCAGTCCTTTATGATATCCAGGTATAAAGTAGTAATGATCCCTCTCCTAAAGATAACACAGCTACCCACTTACAAAGCAAGTAATTGAAGAAAGGTGTTTTAGCAGTGATTTAACACAACTATCAGTGGGAAAGGGGAGTGAGGGATAGAAGGGTAATTTGTTCTACATAGTAGACTTTTAACAGAGAGGACAGTAAAGGGAGAACACTGGATTTTAGGCCTGTTTCTGTTACTAAACTGGAACTCAGGAGATGGGATAATTTTTTTTTTATTTTAATTGTTATTCAAGTACAGTTTTCTGTCGTTTACTCCCATCCCAGTCCACCCCCCCAGTGCTCCTCACCTCCCTCCCGTTTCCACCCCCCTTAGCTTTTGTCCATGTGTCCTTTATACTTGTTCCTATGAGATGGGATAATTTTTAGGGTTACTGTACTGCCTCTTTTTCTTCATTCCATCTCCCTGCATGGGTGCCTTTATATATACACAGACTTTTCTGCTTCTTTGTTACTTTTATCCACCTATTCAGTAACTGTATACCATTAGGCATTGCCAGTTTCTCTGCTTGTCTCATTCCTGGTCCTGCATTCTCCTTTCTCCTGGTAGAAAGGGCAGTGGGGCTTGATTACACATTGTACTACCTCATCTTTCTGGCCTTAGGCAGGTTATTTACTTAGTGTGTTGCTTAATCTTATCAATAAAATACGGACAATCCATGTTTGATAGTAATTAATATTTAATTTTAATATGGAATTTAAGTACAGAATATTTTGTATGTTAACTTTCATTAAATTGTTATGTAGCATCTAATTTACAGCTAAAGAAATTGTCTAATGCTACTTTTCAGACCTTTTAAAATCTAGAAGTCCACTTTTCATATAACATTTTTGGCAGCTCAGTATTTTTCATAGGTAGCAAGCTTGTGCCCCCACCCCGCCAGCTGCTCTAGATAGCACTATGTGGAACTCTCTCCTGAACTCTGCTTCCAGGGCTAGAGTCCCCCAGATCCCCACTCATAGCCCTCCATATGTGTTAACTGCTCACCTGGTTCAATATCCCCAAGCTCTCTCATGTACGAGAGTGTTGCTTGGATTTCTTAGGCATATTGGCATTGCTCCTGAAAGGATCTCAGGTGGCTATGGTCTTGAGTGCTCAGTCTGAATCTCAAATGTCATCTTTAGTAGGTAACAGTGGGACTGCTATGACAGGCACTCCGTGATTCTTGAGGTTCCAGTAGCCCTTTTGTTGCCCCCCCCAACACACCACTGACTCATCTTGAGGTAGACAGTTTTTCTCATTTTCTAGATAAACTAGTATAAAACCAGATTCAGATTTTTCCTAGGCTTTTTGTGTGTGAGCATGTAATTTTTTTGAACCTGGTATAGTATTCTTTCCTTTCTTTCTTTCTTTCTTTTTTTTTTTTTAGAGAGGAAGCAAGAGAGAAAGAAAGGGAGAGAAAAGAAACCTCAATGTATGGTTGCCTCTCCTATACCCCCAACCGGGGACCTGGCCTGCAACCCACGCATGTGCCCTGACTGGGAATTGAAGAAATTACCCTCAGGTTCTCAGGCCAGCACTCAGTCCACTGAGCCACACCAGCCAGGGCCTTAATAACATTTTGTTAGTTTTAACCCATCTTCTAGTTTTAAGCTTTTGGCATCTTAATGACTAACCACTTTTCTCAAGTTTAGTAAATACTGTCTGCCAGATCTAAGGTTGGCATCAGGGGTTTCTAAAACTTAGATATACTGTCTAGAGGCTCAGTGTTCTAAGTTTTACAAGAAGGAAGTGAAGGCAGTTTTCAAGTGATTTATTTTTTGTAAATCTATAACAGTGATTTTTCAACCTTTTTCATCTCATGGCATACATAAATTACTAAAATTCTGCACCACACCAAAAATATATATATTTTGCTGATTTGACAAAAAATAGTTATAATTTCGATTCAGTCACACTGGACAACTATTGTTATGTTGGCTATTGTCATTTTTAAATTTGACAACCTAAGAGAAAGGTCGTGATTGCCCCTGACTAAATCATCAGGTATTGCATTTTTTAAAAATTCTTGCAGCATACTGGTTGGAAATCACTGGTCTATAGTGACTACCCATGGTTGTCATTTTTTTGTGTTTGAAAGTCATCTCTTTAATGCCACTTCTAGAATTTTGCTGGCATTTGATGTTGCTTTTATAGTTTCTTGTAACTGGATTAGAAACAAGATTTTGTTTATTTAAATTCAAGGTGACTTGTGCCTCAGCTACTGTAGCTCAGTGGGCTGAGTGTGGGCCTGCGAAGCAAAGGGTCATGGGTTCAATTCCCAGTTGAGGCACATGCCTGGGTTGCGGATTGGGTTCCTCAGTGAGGGGCATGCAAGAGGCAACCACACATTGGTGTTTCTCTCCCTCCCTTCCTGTCTGTCTAAAAATAGATAAATAAATAAATTCAGGGTGACTCGTCTTTAGATTTCTGGTAACCTCTCCTACTTTCTTTTATTACTCAGAGTTTGCCAACAATACTTCTAGAATCATACCAAATACAAACTATTTGGTATTCCTGAAATGTGATTGGTCTGAAATGTAACCTTAAAATGGCTCTTTACTCTTACTCTCTTGGCTGCAGTTTTCTTTTAAGTAGTGTATTCTCTCCTGCCCAGCTTAATGATCCTCTCCTGGTATAACACAGAACAGGAGCAGGGTAGTTTTGCTTTTTCTCTGTCATATGTTACTGTCCCACCATTGTAGAAAATAGTGAAAATCCTTACTTTTTCTTTTTGTTCCAAAGGTAGCTTTTAAAAAAAAAACACATTATTTTTCTTGAGGGTTTTTGTTGTTGTTCTGCTTTGTTTTTGAAATATCTCATAAAAATATCAATTCTGCTTTTCCTGGCAATATTTGCCAGTAATTTTTATTTGTCCTTATTATGTACCCACTCTCCCCCCAATTTTTTGGGAGGATGGGGGCATTTTAAAGTTACCAGTTCAGTTCTCAGCCAGTGCATATGCCTGGGTTGTGGGCCAGGTACCCAGATGATGTCCTGAGACAGGCAACCGATAGATATTTCTCTAGCACATTAATGTCTCTCCCTTTCTTTCTCCCTCTCTTACCCTCTCTCTAATAATAAATAAAATCTGTAAAAAAAAATTTTTTTTAAATTCTGAGTTCAGAAGATAGTTTCTTGTATAGCCACATGGTTTTCTTTTTTTTTTCAAATAAACATGGGATTATTATTTTTAGTTATTTGTGTCACTTTTGACCATATTTTAAAATAAATACGCACTTTGCCCTCCACTAAGCAGTTAAATCTTTCATAATACATTTTTCTATGAAATAATGTACCACACTTTTACTTTGGTCCTCATCTCAGTTTTTCCCTCGTGAGTAAATATCCATTGGTGAGGAGCTCAAATATTGACTGAACTTATGAATGAACTGTTTTCTAAGTGCCAGACACTTTGTACATTTGCCCCACTCCTGCTTTATGTCTTCATCCCTTAATTATGTGGTGGTTATCTTCTGCCAACTTCAGCTTCTGGTGTCATTGAAGTGTGATTCATTCAGGAACTGTTGCTACTTAGCCACTCTGAATTTCCCAGGCAAAAAGTCCTAAATCAGTTTTTCTAGCAGAAATGACTGCTCTTGATTGTTGTTTCTTTTTTTTACCTCTTATTTATGTGAGGGCTTATCAATGAAATTGTGTTTTAGACTTTTCCATTCATGTAGTCTAATCTGTCTTTTTTTGGAAGACTACGTTAGTGGTTAGAATCATTTTCCTGAGTCTGCTCACTTCCTCTGCCTCTTCCAGCATTTTTTCTGAAGCATAAATCTGGTTTTAATGCAGGCTTTCTAAAAGTCCTTGCATAGAGTTGCCCATTACAAATAGCCTTAGTTGTATCGTATATGAACTGGCTATCTTTGATCCTTGTGTTCTTTCTCTCTTCCCATCATTTCTTGGCCCTTTAACCTCAACAATGTATTGTAAAGTGTAGTCCTAATTCAAGTTCAAGATTTAAAAAAAATCCAAGGGAAGCATTGATGATATGTTGACTCAAACTAGCCTTGTAGTAGATAGGGGTAAACTAGACCAGAGTTTACATACTGGTGCTATTTCTTGGCCTTGGTTACTTTTTTTTTACTTGTCAGAAGATAATTGTTTTGGATTTTATTTGCAACATATTTGTGCTAAGACTCAGGATAAAATGATTTCTAAACCACCATCTAGAGTGTGCATGCTATCACTGCTATAGAGGCCCCACAGATCTTTTTGTTCTTGATCAAAGCATAGCCCTTCCTTGGTCTGCTCTTATTTTCTTGTTACATCTACATTTCTTTGTGTTCTGCTTCAAATTTAGCTTATTCTCTTGTTTCATTTCAAAGATGAATGAGGTGGTACATGGTCTATGTTAGTTATTTTACTTTAAAATGTGGAAGTCTCGTGTGTTGGACCTATGTCACTTTTTGTTGTTTCAGGACTGTGAGGGCGAGACTCCTATTCACAAGGCAGCTCGCTCTGGGAGCCTAGACTGCATCAGTGCCCTGGTGGCCAATGGGGCTCACATCGAGTAAGTGTCTTTGTTTATTTTTCCCAACCAAGATGTAGTTGAGGGTGTTGTATTTAGAGACCAAATTTAGAGCAAGCAAAAGTCCTGAAGTTTCTTTTTAATATTAGTGATATAATTTTGCTTTTTTAGATCAGTTGGTGTTAGTGAGCAACATTGTATGGATTAGGTTGACCACAGAAGGGGCCTTAATTTTACAGCACTAACAGAATTCTTGCCATGAGAGAGAGCATGTTAGGATGGAAAGAATACTTAAGTTATTAAACTTGGAACCTAGCATCATTATTGACTTTGCCATTAACTAGTGGTATCACTGTGGGCAAGTCTTCAAACTTTTATTTGCCAAGTTGAAATTTCAAAACAAGGTCCTTGAATTGGATTTGAATATTTTCAGGCTTCTTGGCTCAAAAAATTCTTGCAGTTAGCATTCCTAAGTTTTTAGTTACTCATCTTTTAGCAGATGTAACCTAATTATGACTTTCGATGATTTGTAACTCCTTGTAAAATGTAACCTATATACATTAAAGACTTCAAACTCTCTGTGGGCTTTTGATACTCATGGCATTATTTTAGAATATCCTTGTTTTAGCTCAATTTACATCAACTAGCTTATTTATGGTTTGGTAAAACAATTGTAATATTTAAGTGTATTAATTTTAAAATGTTATTTTGTATGCAAATTATGAGCTAGCCATGGCATTATACATTTATTTTAGGTAGTAAATTCATTTGTATTTACTTAAAAGATTTATGTTATAAAAATTTTTCTTCTGCAGTTCACAGCATTAACAAAATGGATGCGGTTTTCACCCTTAAGTGTTGAGTGTAAGCTACAGAGCTATAATAACCAAAATAACTATAATACCAGCTTTTTTTGTTTTACCTTGAGTGTCTTGAATATTTAAAAATTAATTACAAGCCACTTTATATAATTGGAAATGTGAAATTTTAGACTTTGGTAGAAATAAAACTCATGAAACTAACTTAGTTTAACCCTTTGGTTTCCACTTCATTGTTTTGACTCTGTATTATAATAAATATTGAAAATAGACCCTGGACAGCAAAACTGTATAGGTTAATGCAAGACCTGTCTAATATCAGGGGCTGTCATTAGGCTGTTAGTATCTTAGCTTCTATTTCATTAAGTATTACTGTTAAGGTTAGTTCATTAGTTTGGACTTGGATCATTTACTTATGTAGTGATTTAGTATTATAAATATGACCTGTATTAACCATTACATTTCAGGGAACCTTGCAATTTCATATGTAGTTATGACTTAAGGTAATGTAAAAACAATTGAATGTGTTATACAGTGTCAGAAACATTGAGATGATTCTCAATGGATTGCTTTAAAGCATAGATGTATATGCAGTTTTCTTAGCTGTATTTAGATTAAAAGCTCATCTTTAATAAGAGAAGCTTTGCTTATAAAATACAGAGTCATATAAAATAATTGATTAAGTTGCTTAATTGTCATTAGTCGAAATAATAATTAGATGTTAATCTTTTAATGACTTATTTTTCTAAACACTACTGTTACTTGGTCCTGAACATTTTATTACTAAAATGTAAGTTTTATTCATTTTAAGGGATAGCTTAATCCTTTAAGCCAATAAATATCTATTGCTATGTCCTTTTAATAGGTGTCTTTTTAAAATGAGATCATTTTATTTACAATTCTGTCCTTGGTTACAGGACCCTCGAGTGTCTCTTTTCCACCAAGTATGACTGAGCATGGCCTCAAGTGCCAGTCTGTTTTTCCTTCTCAGTATAAGAGCCACTCCCTCGAGACCCTGCATTATGGTGATTTCCCTTGACTGAACTTTTAGATTTTTTTTTTAGAAGAAGTATTTCACCTGAGCTACCTAGCCAAAAAGCAATTCTTAAATTTATAAGTCTTTGGACTGAGATGGAGCACAAGTAATCATTATATATTGTAATTTTATATAGCACTATTTAGTTTCAACATCTAGATAAAATGTCAATATTGCCAGTAAGCTAAATTGTAAATTGCTTTCTGACCATTGTTCTGCACGTTCTTATAGTTTTAGTCTACCAACAAATAATAGTTCAATTCCCCCAAATTACAATACTTAGATCTGTTTTACTTGTTTCCTATAATGCCTTAAAGTTACTTATTTTTTTTCTAGTTCAGAACAGGCTAGATTATTCTTTATAATACATGTCATAATACTTAGGAAATAATACAAATTTTTTCTTTTCCCATGAATAGATTAAAAACAGTCTCATATTAGCATTTTATCACACTTGGTGGTATTTAATAATTTTGTTCTTAATTCCTACTTTGCTTTTTATATATCAGCTGCATGGAGTGGCCAAAGTCTTAAATTGCTGCTTTTTGGTCATTGGGTAGATAGTGGTGAGGGCAAGTGTACCACACATCCGTGGCTACAATGGTTTATTATATAACTAACTTGTCAATGTAGGCCGCATCTGTAAGATAACGCATGTCAACTGCTGTGCACCGTATTACATTTTCTAGCACCACACGTGAGTATATTGATGCAGTTTTTTTTTTCCTTCTCTTATTTTACATCTTGAGTTTTGGTGCCAAGTTTTCTTTTTTCATGTGAGGTTTTGTTTCACTTGTATGATAATCATTATTTGCCATTGCTTAGGTCTAAAAATAAACACACACAGGAATGAATGTCAGTTCTGTGACCAGACTTAATGTTTGTGTACTTTAAATGATCTAAACCTCTATAGATGCTTCTCATTTTTTCTCAGATACGGAGTTTTCATTAAGTTGGTCATAATCCTTTATTTTGCTTGTATGGCAGTTCAGTTTTTCATTTTGCAGCCAATATTCGAATGCTGCTTGCTTCACACTTAGGATTTTTGATTGGCAGAAGGGCATAAGCTAACATGAAAAGGTTTTTGCCTCATTTTTCTTTTGTGATCAAACTAGTAACAATATAAGATTGTCTAAATGTGATTTTGGAAAAAGATGTTTAAAAGCTTGCTATCTGTTGATAATTAAGAAAACTATCTTACTGCTAACATTGTCAAGTGCACATTTTGAGCCTTATTATCTTTACTTTTAGCATTTTGGCACCATTAATTTTGGTTACTTTGTATTTATTTTCTTGAGAGATTGAAGTGGTGAATGTTTCCATATTAACTAGATTTTTAAGTATCTTTTTTAATGCCTCAGTAAAAATAAAGGAATTTAGCAGGATTTAGAGTGAAACCAGAATTACTTATATCTCAGGCAAATTTGCTAGTCCATTTTAATATACGGTATACAGGTGCCGGTGTTTAATCAGGCTATGACAAAGTCTCATAGCTTTCTATGGGAGAACATTTTTATAGAAGCCATTAATTGAGTTCATCAGACTTTCAAATGAGCTACATATATTTTAACTTAATTATTTTGATCCAAGAAGAACTTAACTATGACCATCAGATTCCTGGAGAAACATCTATATATATAGCCTTATATAAAAATAAATTCATTGACTATCTCTAAAAAATACTTCCTTGTCTAATTTAGAAAACAGGCATAATTGGCTATATAACAAAAGTCTGAAATGTGATCTTTTTAATGTTGCAAAATAAAAGTATGTTGCTGAACTTTTAGGAATTTTTC
Source organism: Carollia perspicillata (assembly GCA_004027735.1). Taxonomy (NCBI): domain Eukaryota; kingdom Metazoa; phylum Chordata; class Mammalia; order Chiroptera; family Phyllostomidae; genus Carollia; species Carollia perspicillata. Next base: position 48,571 of record PVKM010001682.1, read on the forward strand.
ACTGAAATGGACTTGGTTTAAGTTTGGATCATAATTGATGGCCATATTTATGACATACCTTTATTTGTTTACCCACAGAGCCCTGTCTAGAAGCAGAGTTTTTGTTAGGGGAAATCATTGATGAGTGTATTTTTAATATTAGTATAAGAAGTTCGTAACTTTCACATTTGGCAAATTCAGATTAGCTATTCATTCATGTTCGAAATTCATGGTTTCGTTTCATTTTCCTTTCCTTTATTTTGTATTTTTTGTGGTTTCTTTTCATTTGTTCATGTACTTGCCTTCAGAATAATATTTTAACTATGAAATTTATTAAAATTATAACTCTGAATTCATAGTTCCTGACTTTGTATCCTCTGCATTCCGGTCACTCTTACCTAGTATTGCCTTCCTTATCTAATTGTCACTATGGCAAACTTGTCTGATCTTGCTATTTCCTGCATCTTCTTGCTCTTTTATTAACGTGTAACAAGCAAGGTGGAAGAATTAACTTCCTGAGATAGCTATTAAAGTTCTGCCTGATGGGCAGGAGCAGATGATGGAGTGACAATACTGTAGAATTCTTGACAAATTTAGTCTAGGATTTTTATTATTTTTCATGCTTGAATAATATGTAGGTTTTAATAGTTAACCCACTACTTTTATAAATAATGCTTTCATATAAACCAATGATTTCTAAATCCAAATGTCTTTTTCCTTTGCTGAAATACAGTGGGAGCATGTTAAGTACTTTATCAGAGTATTTGAATGATACTCTTATATTTTTAATGTATGCAAACATAATTGGGGTTCATTTGCAGTGTTGTAAAACTATCCTCATCAGTTTTGAGCTTAAAATGAAAACTTGGCACCAAATTTATTCAGCTAGAAACTTTAAAAAATAGTTTCTTCTTATTGTTACCTAAAGAATTTATTTAAGAAAGTCTTCATAACTATTTAAGAATTTGGATACCAAAGGGTTAAAAATACACATTTTTCTTTTACTGAAGAAATTTTAAGATGTTTGCTAATGTTTTGTTTGTACAAATGGACATTTAGTAATGTTTTTAATTCTTTTTTTTTAATGATTCCATGTATTTGCTTATTTCCATCTAGGAATAGTTACTAATGTATTTGAGATACAGCATACCAAATTTTAAAGTAACCAGAATCGTGAGTTAATGGTTTTTAGTCCATACTGTTAAATTTTGTTGAAATATAGACATAATTAAATTGGCTTCATGCTAAAAATTATTAGAAGTGATTGAGAAGGCAGTGTATTAGAGCAATATAGCTTTTGGTCAAGGAGGTCACATGACAATGGCTTACTCTCAGTAAATGTGCTTCTGCACCTCATGTATGTATATGTATTTTTAATCCAAATGTTGCCTGCAAATATGTGATCCCTTATTATTTAAGTTTCCTGTTTTATGAACCATTGCCCGTTTTAAATCACACAGAAGATTCTGAATCTGTAAAAACTACACATGTCAATGTTTTACAGCTACGTAATTCGAATTGACTTGATTTTTTCAAGTAATCCTAGAAAGGGGGAGCATTCCATATAGAAACTGCTGAAACTGCCACAGGTGCTTCTCCGAAAACCTTACAGTTGTGGCATTGAATGTTCAGTATGGCTTCCTTTCTTCACACGAGGCATACTGTTGAGGTATTTGTTGCGGTGATTGGTTTTAATGCTAATCTAGGAATTCAGATATAGAGTCTTTAGATTTGCATGCTTTGCTTACCCTAATTTATGATATCTACCTTTTTATTTGTAAACTAACAATAGTTAAGTTGAGATCAGAATTTTAACAGAAATATTATTTATATAAAAATTGTGGTTATCTTTTATTGTCACATGGCATTAACAAAAAGAAAACATCCTGAAGGTGATGTGACAACTCAGATTCTAAAAATTATATTTCAGGTTTTTCAAATTACAAATAAAAACTGTTCTTATTAGAATCTAGGCTTCTCATGTATTCTAATGTTGTGACACTATAAGTGGAAAATAGATGGAGGATTAGCTGGCAGCAGAGTGGAGTTTCGTTTTAAAGTCATTCTTTAGCTATAATAAATTTAATGTTATGTTCAGAATTTTATTATAGAAAATATAGTATATAAGCAGTTACATTTTAACTTTAGTAAAGTTAAAAATACCAGTTTGATTTTGCTGGGTTTTAGCAGAACAAATAACTCATAGTAAAAATTATTATGTGTTCCTATGTTTTCATATTCCGATTTTGAAGGAATTCTAGGAACTACGGGAGAAAATGAGTGGTCTGCCCAAAGATGACTTTTCATGTTCTTGCTTACTATTAGAGGAACCAGAACCTACAGATCACTCCCATAAAAATAACAAACTGATCTTATCAGCCTAAAAATCTGATTGTGTCAACTTTCATTTAAAGGAAATAAATTTTAAAACATCAACAAACTTTACCCAATTTGAACATCAAGTTGATAGATACCTGATTTATTTAAATCTCTGCCCATCTTCTAAGATTTTTAAAGTGGATATTAGAGAGGACCAGAAGGGTGAACTACAGCTATAGAGTAACTTGGTCCCATGGGGGATCTCTCTTGTTCTCAGAAATGGACAAAGGAAAATTTTAGGTCAGTCGTAGTCTGTTTGCCCGAGTGCATCAAACAGAAGGCTCTAAATTCGAAAGTGTAAATTTTTTAAAGACTTAGTCTAAATAATGTCTACAGTTTCATTACTACCTCAATTTTCACGCAAAATTAAGTTTTTGAGAGTAATGTTGAACATTTCTTCCAGATGGTGTAAATTGCTCTTTGGACAAGTGTGTGTAAAGGCTGCAGTTTGGATTGACTTAGTCTTTACCAGCACCCTGCTTGTGGAGGCCAGGCAACTAGTGCCTTGTGGCCGTATTGCACACACAGCAAATACCTGTGGATTGATTGAACACTTATTAAGGATTAAAAAGTGATTTGAGGAATTAAGACTTTAAAGACAGTTTTTACATTATTTATATTAAATACATCGCCTATTTGAATTGTAAGACACTTAGAACTTTTAACAGGAAACACTGAAATGGAATAGGAATGAATGATTGTATTCCACATGTTCTCTCAAGGTCTTATATTTTATATTCTAAAGTTTACCTTCAGATATTTTTCTTGGTATTTAACATTTTATGATTTAATGGATTTAAGTTACTCTTTTGTTTCAATCGATTAGTGCATAACATTAGTAGAAAGACTTTTTCAGGATCCCACACACAGCTATTATTCAGAATAGAGAGGACTAGTTACCAGTTTTGTCTTTTGGTTAAATGTTAACAGATCCAACCTGCTGCTTGTTTTTGAATGGCCCATAAACTAAATGATTTTTACATATTTAAATAGTTGAACAAAAAGAATATTTTGCTACTCATAACATACGGAATTCTAATTTCAATAATTATAGATAAAAGTTTGTAAACATATATAGTTAAGCTCGATTGTTCACATATTGTCTGAAGCTGCTTTCAGGCAGCAGTGACGGAGTAGTTGTGATTGAAACTGTGGCTTCTAAGGCCTAAAATATTTATTTTCTAGCCCGTTACAGAAAAGGTACCTCCCCCTGAATGAGATGATTTCTAACATTCCTTTCCAGCCAATTTCTGTAAAGTACAGTCTGTGACTGAGCAGCTACTTGGAAGTTTTTAAATGTGAGCAGAGCAGAATTAGGGAGTTAAACATGTCATGGGGTAGAGACTGAAGGGATGAATGTAGGTATATAGAAGAGGAGATGGCAAGGAAAACATTCAGAGGCAAAAGAGGGGAATAGTGGGTTTTGTTGTTGTGTGTCAGTGTCAGGTATTAACAGGTCTTTTGCTTGAGAGGAATATTAAACTGTAATTGTATGTTGTGTACATTCCAGTCCTTTGTTACATGAGAAATAGTATAGTTTGAAATCTTTTGTAGCTCACTAGAATCAGAGAATGGATACTTTGATATCTGTTTCCTACAATAATATAGGGAAGTTGCCAAAATTACAATCTCCCAATTCTTCCACATTCATCGAATGTCTCACATCCTGATGTCTGTCCATACAGTTTATACAATAGAAGGTTTAGACTTCCCTTTTGGCTCACTCTAATTTCCAGTCCTGGTTGACTTGGGATTGTTCTTGTTTATTTGCATGGTCCATGCATAGGGAATATATAGCATGAGTTGGCTATAGTTCTTTGGAGTTTTGAAGATAATGCCTTACAAAACCTGGAAATGTGGTTGGCTCTTAACTCAGCTGAGTGATGTGCAAGTGTTTGACTACTTTTGGTAAGGGAGAAGGCAGGGTAAGGTGATGTAAGCAGTATTAGGTCTAGGCACATACTCCCACTGAAACATTTATATTCTGTGGTCTCTGGATATTGCCACTAATTTGTTGCTTATTTTTCTTTAAGGCTATATTTCCATGGAAGAACAGTAAACTTGCTATTCTGTCCCAGATTCAGTCTGCTATTCTATTTCTGAATGGAGGAGTAAAGGAATTGAGTGAATTTTGAATGTTATTCTTTTCAGCAACTTCGGAATGTTGGCACGCTTCTTAAACATGCTCCTTAAACAAATTTTCCTTGGTGATCTGGCATTTATGATGGTAAATGCCATTTTAAAAATCTGTGTGTGCCCCAGCACTCAGTGGATTGAGCCCTAGCCTACACAGGGAAAAGTTACCAGTTCGATTTTCAGTCAGGGCACATGCCTGTGTTGTGGGCCAGGTCCCCAGTTGAGGGCGTGTGAGAGGCAACCTATCAGTATTTATCACCCTCCCTTCCCTTCTCTCTAAAAGTAAATAAATGAAATATTCAAAAAAATTTTTTTAAAGAAATGCTCATTTAAAAAAATCTGTGTGCTGTTCTTTTTTATTCTCTGGTCCACTAAGGGGTGATCTTCGTTGTCAAACTCTTTTAGTTCTAATTCAAGCAGCAACTTCTCATTTCTCTCTTCTTTGATGTTAGATAGCAAGTCCATATTTTACCTGTAGAAATGATCATTGTATAAACTTTACTTATGTTCTGAGTGTTCATCTTTCCAAATTTTGACAGCTAGAATTTTTTTTTAATTTTTAGGTGGCAGCTTTTGTGTTTTTTTGTTCACATTCCTGAAGAAGTAGGCATTTTTAGACCATTTTCACTTGTGATATCTTCTGAAAATGAAATATACCACTTAAATATCATCCAGCTATACACATTTTAATACTACATTTGCATAGCATGTTGACATTAAAAATCAAGGACTTGATCATTTTGTATATATGTAATTTGCTGTGCCCAAACTTTGGTGTTTACGTTCCATTTAACTTAGGTATCAAAATTAAAAGATTAAGAATTCTAGAATAATAGTCATCAAAATTCGTAGCCATGAGGTAAAATTAAAATGTCAATTTTAGTCCCCAGTAGCTGTATACAGCTGCCTTATATGTTTAAGAAACTATTAATGGTTTCTAGGATTAAGTCCTGTCTTTTATATCTGGTACAACTGAGTTTGGGCTTTTGCCTTTCTTCAAAATGTGTAGTACATTTTCTTTATCTCATTTTCTGAGATGTGAAGACATGTTTAATGATTGTCCAAAAATATATAGGTTTTTCATTCCTAAAGTTGGAGCTTTATGAGCATGATGGCTGGAAATAAGAATTCAAGGCTTATTATCTTTAAAAATGAAAAACTCTTACTTACCCCCAATTCTCTAGTTTTCTTGCTGAAAAAAATTTTTTTAAAAATTGACCTAGGAAGGAAGCACTAAGGATTCTGCATTGGTTATTTCACTTAACACAAAATAGAGCCGTATTCTGTGGTACCTTTGCTCTGTTCATGGCATAGCTTGCTGAGTAGGTATGGGAGGTATCTTTGCTGTTTGGTAACTTTTGCAGTTTCAGTTTATCGACCTGTACCTAACAACCTGCTTTGCTTTCTTTACAGATTTATTTCACAAGCCAGTGTTTTTTTCTTGTCCTCCAGGGAAACTTCAACATGGACTTCCTTTTGTTTTTTAAATTTTTGTTTCCTAATTAAGGTCTACAAGCTCAACTGGTTCTTTTATATTCATCTTAATTCAGATCTTTCATTTACATTCTGCCACCACTTCCTTTTAATTTGAATCTTAGCTACTACAGAAGACATGAGACCTTTATTTATTAGTGTTATTAGCCACTTAAGATTTTATTCTTTTCAGTAGTAGGTCTCATCATAGGGCATGAGTTCCTAAAATAGTATTAGACTTTCACAGGAAACATCCACTCAAATGCTCTAGAATTCCAATTCCTAAAAGTTTCCTAAGCAAGCCAAAAAAATATAAAACACCAGAAAACCCCTAATCTTTTCACATCTCCAGTCTGATGATAAATTAATGTCAGGGCATCCTTCTAAACTTCCACTTATAGTGTCACATGTTAGCATAAAACTTGGCTTGTCGGTAAGCCAATTATACTCCTTTGTTTTTAGGAAGCCGATTGTTATGAATGCCATGGACAATTTCAGTACATGTTTGTTTGTTATGATTTTACTCAAGCTAAAGGAATGGATTATTAAAATTAAGTGCAAATAATATAGAATTCAGGTTAAGTCTGAAGTTAGCATAAATTTAGGTTCTTCAGACTAACAAAAAATGATTTTGAGAAGTTAAATAGGAAGATGCCTTTAAAATTTTTTTACTATATTGATTTTTAAATTACTATCTCCCAAATCTTGCTTAGTAATCAAATGTGCATAAGAAAGAAGTTAGTTAAAGAGCTAGAATGAGTAATTCCTCCTTTAATGAAGACTTGCTATAAATCTGTATACTCTTTCATGTCACCTTCAGATAGTTAGTCAGTTCGGCAGGAGCAGAGACCAGATGAAAATATTAATGGGATGTAATTCAGTGTTTTTGTGTTGTACAGCCTGAGAAATGCCAGTGGCCTGACAGCAGCAGACATTGCTCAAACCCAGGGTTTCCAAGAATGTACCCAGTTTCTCTTGAACCTCCAGAATTGTCATCTGAACCGTTTCTATAGTAATGGCTCCTTAAATGGGGGCCATCAGAACATATTTCCTAATCATGTTAGTGTGGGAACAAATCGCAAGAGATGCTTGGAAGATTCGGAACCCTTTGGAGTAAAGAAGGCTAGAACTGAAGGTGAGACCACTTCCTGGGTGGGAAAGAGCAGTTTTGTTACCTTTCTTTAACATGCTTTCTTTTTTATGGCTGAAAACACCTACAAGATGAGACCTTCGCTTAAGGTGGTACTGTGCCCGGAGGATTCTGGTGCAGTGATGGTGGAATTTTTCCTGTATTGCTACTTGAAGATTGGCCATTTAACAAAAGGAAAGGGGTATAAGAGAGCAGTGTTGATAGCTTAAATGGAAATGTGTGTATATAACTCTCCTGCACACCCAGGTTTACATGCCATGAATTAGATTATTTTCATTTGTTGTACCTGTTGGAAATACATTTTTTTTGAAAAATTTGCCACTATGCCTGATTTTTTTTTGTTTCCTGTAAATGTTCCTGATCTTAAAATAATTATCCATCTGGCGGTAAAACATAGTTTCACATCTGGGAAGGTAGATGTTTGCTGTAATGTTCCACTTGCACTATAATTTGGTCTCAGCTGGTCTCTGTACCCCACAGTGTAATGTGTATTTGTCACAAGACCTGGTGTGTCATTTTGACATTGAGGACTTAAGTCTCTAAGATGAGTCTAGTTTTAGGTAGTCTTTCCCCTTTTTATTGTTAGTTTTGGAGTTTGTAAATAATCAGAATCAGCTGATTATTTAAGTTGGAAAAACCTCCATTTATCTAGGAAAAAGATATATATCTATGTAAAATATCTTCATCAGAAGACAGTAGCTTAGAAGGAATATTTAGTGAACCTATACAGAAGGAAAATTAGAGATGACATTGACAAGTAATCACTCTGAAATTATGCACTCAGGTAATACTTGCTGAAAATAAATACAAAGTTGTGCCCTTTGGCTTACAAAAAAATCAACTATACGAGTACAGTATGAGAAACCCTGGCTGGCTATAGATTTTAGTTGACTTTAAATTTGATATGGGTCAACATTATCCTCTTTTCAGTGCTTTGTCTCTTTAACCGGAGTGTATCCAGACAAAAAGATTTGTTTTCTATGATGATAAAAATTGTATTATCTACTTTATAATCTTTAAAATCTTGGTCACTATAAAAACTTGTGATTATGTGACTTTTATAGAAATGAATGTGTGAACTTATTTGTAATGGTTTATCAAATTCATAGCTTTTATAAGTTGTGAGCCTAATATGGAAGGTACTATAATAAAGCACATGGAGATATGTCTAAATTTTAAGAATGGTTTAATGGTGAAGTGTTGCTCAGCATTGTCATTTATTTCTAACATGTTTCAGTATTTTTTTCTAATATCTTTTAAAAGCTTTTTAAGAGCATTCACTTTTTAAAAATACACTTTTTTGTTTATTTAATGCCTGATTAATATTTTGGAATTGTGTTAAGTGTTAGTTTCATTGTGCCCTCATGCAAAAATAGTGTGTGTCTGTGTCCATGAATGTAGGTTTGCAGGATAAATCTTAAATTTTGTTTTTTTAATTAAAGGATTGTCACTTAACATTCTGTGTTTTAAGACACAGAAATGTACCTAGAGAGTTTTAAGTGTCCTAAAAAGCCTTTCCAAGAACTCCTAAAACTTGATTTTAAGTTTCCTAAACCTGCTATCACACAAATTTGGTTTGAAGCATCATGCAGATTTTCAGGGTATTTTATTTTCCTCCTCCGGACAAGGATTCATTTTGGTGAAGCACGGTTAGAGATTCACATTTTAAACACTAAACTCACCATGCAGCCTTCCCAAATTGCCCCTTCCTAATACTCAGCCTGAGGATGTCAATTCCGAAGAAAATGTGATTGACACCTGGCATTTGTTTACATTTGCAGGTAACAGTTACACATACCTAAGGTTGTGCACTGCACTGCTCCACCTGTGCATAAAGTGATACTCATTACCACAGGAGAAGTCCTTGCTTGACACCAGATGCACCCTCATAGCTTCTCTTCTGTCTGCTGAGCATTATTTTAACTATTTACTCCCTAAACTTTCTAATACTCCAGTCCTTGGTAGTGGTAGTACTGAGATTGTTTTGCATGTCACTTAAGTGTGTGTGTAAATTCATATTTGTAAGCATAGTTTTCATGCCACCCTCATAGCTGCCACCACTCTCTTTTCTCTGTGGGAAAGGAAGAGTTGATTTTTTTCACTTTACCATTATAAACTCTCTGTGAATGATGCATTAGGGCAATACTTGATTACTAAAACAAGATCTCCCTCTACCCCAACCCACCTGAAAGTTCTAAATGAAGCCATTCTTGGCTTCAGTAGCTCTTCTAGTTATTTGCATTCTTTGACTAGTGTTTTAGTATGCAGTTCAAGATTGGTAGCCTTAGTTCATTTAATTTCGGCATGTTTTGCTTTGCTGTTTAAATATGTAAGCTTAAGTCTTAGCTTATTCTGAATTCACTTGGTTAGCTAAGTTTTTGGTTCTCATGCCAAAGTAAAAGTTTTTTTTTCCTAATGTAACATGCATATAAAATACATTTTAAAATAACTTCACATGTGAAAGTATTCAGAAGAGTTTGGAATCATTTTTTTTTTCTTTTTTTGAACTACAAGTTTGGCTTTTCCTTAGGGGTTTCTGAAATAATATCTTGGCTACATAAATGCATAGTTAGAACGAACTCTTAAAGATATACCCTGTGAAATTCACTGTTTAATTCTTTTTTTACTTGGAATCATGAGTCTAAAAGTTAATTCCTCTTCTCCACAGAAAGCAGTATCTCTCTGCTTTAATAAACTATTTTCAAATATATTAAGGCAATTGGAGTGATTTTCCCTTGGAAACTATATTGATGTAAAAGAACCAAGAGGGGTTTGGCCTTTTTGTACTACTCAATTATAAACTGTCCTTTGGAAGCAAGTTGCACTACAAAAATGTATGCCTTAAAATATCTTTCATGCAGTCATTCATGACACTGTCAAAATATACTTGAATCAGAACAGGCATAATAGATGTGGCCCTGTACTCTGGAGGATGAGATAAAATCCAAAGTTACTTGAGTGATTTCGATGAAAAGTATTTTGGGGTAATATTTCCCCAATATGGGATTTTGTTCATTTATGATGGTGCAAGGAAGTATCTATATAATTAGGTTTAGGATACTCCCCGCCTCCTCTTCCCCCCCCCCCTCCAATTTTTAAGCCATTTGCTCAAGAGGGAGTGACAGAGAGACTTCAGGACTTCAGCTGGAGCTGCTTTGTAAAGATTGGTTTAGTTTTGTTAGCATTCCTAGTTAATCTTTAGGACTAACACTCAGTATGATTATTTATACACATACATGTATTTCTTGAGAGCTGTTGCCCAAACTACCAGTGATCCTGCTTAAAAATAATTGCCACCCTCTCCACAAGAGAAACCTTTATCTTGCTTTTTGCCAAAAGTGTTTTTGGTTGCAGCTCTATAGTTTTGAGTGAGGAGAGGCATTGTGAGTCACAAACCAACCGAGTAACTTCACAGTTTTATTTTGGGAAACAACTGCCATGTGAAAGTAGGCTGTGGTATTATACCCAGATCTCAGGTGTTAGGTCAATCTCATGGTTTTTGATCAAATAGGTATCTTATTGATCTTAGCCTCTCATACATAATATGTAGGTATTTAGTATAAAAACACCCTTTTAGGAAATTATCTTCAGCAAAATTAGCCGTGAGAAGGTTGTCACTGCACTTTGTGATCTTGAACTCAGCAAACCTCATGTGCCTGGTCCGTTCCCAGCAGTGTGTCTGTTTCACATGCACCTTTCACTCTGTGTATTTTTAATAAGCCCAAACCCTCAGCGTTTCCAGCACTGTCACTGCTGTTCCGTGTCCTTCACATCTCCAATGCCTACCCTCTTGAATTTTCCCACGCCCCTGGCCTGCTGCAGTTGGGGCCGTGTCCAAGTTCCACAAAAGTTACCTGATAGTAGAACTACCTTCACACCGGCCTCAGATACTATTTTTATATTTTAACAGGACCTTTCTTTTCAAAGGTAATTATATGAGTTAAATATGCTCTACAGTAGAACAAACAGAATAGTTCTAATTAGTAATGGCTGGTGAGAAACCAAGGGAACATTTCCTTCCTGGCTCCTTTTATGGGGAACTGAGGTCAGAGTTGCCAGTTGAGTGGAAAGACCATGGATATGAGGTGTCTTGCCCTGCTGCCGCCTCCTAGAGTTGTGTGTCAGTGCCTGTGACAGACCTCTAACTGACACCTTAAAGATGCACAAAGAATGGGAGATCACTATCTTACAACCCCATGCTTCAATTAAATCCAATGTGTGAAACTACTTAGCAATTTTCACATGTGTCAGAGGGCATCTCCAGTATAGGAATGTCAAGGGATTAAATAAGCCCTTTACTTCCAACTCCTTTCTTACAGTTTATATTATTTTAGGAGTTCCTTATGAACTGTCTTTTAGGGAGTGTAGCAGCTGTTTTTAGGTGAAACCACAAATGCAAGCCTCTGCATTGTCCTGAGTACCTTCCCAAATGGAGCATCTTCCTTGGCTCCTGAGGTCAAGGATGAGAGGACTCTGGGCATTGACTGCCTGTAGGGAAAGGAAGATAATTATTTTGAGCCAGTCCTAGATGGATTTCCATCATAAACGTGCATTGTTGAATGTGTATGCTTCTCAAATACCTGCTTCATCAAAAAATGTAAGGACACCTTACAAAGTGTTCATTAATTTCTCCTTTTAACTCAGAGTCAATAGGAAAACGGGAAGGGAAGGTACTTTATCAAAACAAATAACATTAATATTTATAATTTTGGAAGACTTTTCTGAAAGGTTTACAGGCCACCTTTCTCAGATGCAGCATGGGATATTTAAACAGTTCCTTGGGCAATGGTGGTGGGTATGTGTGGGAGAGAATGCCACAGGTGACATCTGTGGTTGTGGGAGAAAGGAGTCAAGTCCAAATCCAATGTTCTTAGTATTCTGAGAAGCCAATTTTAATTTCATGATTTATAAAATACAATTTTAAAAAGCAAATGCAACCTTAATGTCCCCATTCAGCTAATGAAGCACTTATTTGTGGGTTCTGTGAATATAAAGTGAAAGCATTAGTGTGAAATACATTACTCAAGGTTCTGGGACAGCTGGATTATCAGCCAAGTAGTGAAACATCCTGGCAGATACGGGGTGGGAATAACTCACTACAAAGACTATCTACAGAGAATTATATTCTAGGATGTCTGCATTAGCATACACTTCCCACCTTAAAGAGTTTGATTACCAAAAAAAGAGAGCCATTGGTCTTGTTTCATTTTATTCAGTAGTAATGAGAAACTATCTCCATTAACAAAAGACAACTACTAAATAGAACAGCTTCAGAGTAGAAATCCTAGTGCCCTGGATAGGCCTCTAGTTAAGAGGTTAATTTTTGCTTTAAAATGACGTTGTGCCACGGCTCCTCTGTATGTACACGTTTGTTTTGAATGTCCCCAAACTTCCTTTACCACTGACTCTGGCCCCCTAGTGGCAGGTCTGCCTTCATGTCCCACTTCCACTCTTCCCTGAAGCGACTGTGATTCTTTCAATTTTACAGGTTACTCTAGTTAACAGTTTTTGCTTGCTTTCTGTTTATATAACTTCTGGCTAGGGAGTAGGCTTTGTTCACTGATATGGGTACTATTCTATGCACTGGGCTCAAAGCAATGAATTAACAGATACTCTTACGAAGATTCTAGGGGTGATCTTCATGTCTTTTTGTTAGGTTTTTTGTTTTGTTTTAATCTGCTTCCCACAGATCTGAAATTGCACATATAACCTAGTTGCCACCTTCCCCAAGGAGCACTGGCACCTGAATTCCAAAACCAAACCAAACATTAAGAGTGTGGCTACTTAAAGCAGCATTATGTCCCTAGGGATGTCTCTTTTACGACGATGTTTGTGGTTTTTCCATGATAGCCTGCAACAGTTCTCAGTAAACTACCCAATTTGGCTTAACAGGCTTTGGAGAGTGCAGAAGGGGGCAAATCAGACCCCGCGCTGGCCGCAGGTTTGTCTCCTATAGACTGACTGAGAACTCCCTGAAGGCTGTGTGGATTTTGTCACCTGGTATCTGGAACAGCCCTCTCCAGTCACCACCATCCCTTTTTTAAGATGGCCTATTTACCACTGAGCTCTTGAAAGTACTGTGTTTCATAGTGAAGATAGAATCTCCTATCGCCAGTTAGAGCCCTGTGGAGGATTACAGAAAGCATTGAAGGGAAGGGCTGAAATCCATGACTTATTTCCCCTGGTTTTTAAAGCACCTCTATCGGTAGAGTACTTTTGGCCCCATATCTGTGCAGACTTCCGTTTTTTCACCAACTGCACGAAATAGGAGAAAATCCTATTTCTCCCACATACTAATTCAGAATTTGTGTTTCTCTTTCATAAAGACTATATTATCATCTTTGGTTTCAAAAGTTAAGGAGATAATCTGGAATATACTAATTCTTATATTGAAAGTGACTTGTGTGCCTCAAACTATAAGTAAGTAAAGCTGCACAAAGTACAAGTCTCTACTTTTAAATTATCTGAAAGAAATACTTAACACCAAAAGTCATTACTTATTGTATCTATTCTTTGACCTAAAAATAATGTTTGGTATTCATCCGAGTAAAGAACCAGAAATGTGTACAAAGGAGCTTTTATAAGGATGTTAATTTAATTACGGTACTCATGATAGGAAAGAAAGCTGAAGCAACCCAGACAAAGTGGAGAATTTGATGGTGGGTAAATTATAATATAGAGTATGACTGGATTTTAAAGATTTAAACTTGTTTGATGGGATTCATTTATGCCATGGTAAATGGATAAAAGCAAAGCATAAAAGTGATTTTTAGGATCTGGTTTTGAGGAAAAAAAGACTAGATTTGTCTTTGTCAAATGAGAGTGGCTGCTCCTGGGAAGCGAGGATTACTCGAGTTTGCAGGGAGAAGTGTTTTTTCACAGACTGTGTAATACTTGGGGAAAAAATGATTAAATGTGCACATTAGCTTTTCTCCAAGATAGGGAGGATTGTAATTTTATAAGAAATATATGCATAGCTCCAGCTCCAAATTTCTTGGAACTAAGACTTCAGTGTTTTTTTCCAATTTTATTGTATCTTGAAGCACAGGACCAGTGCCACACCAGGACAGTATTGACAGGCCTGTCTTGAGTCTTGGCTTTTATCTTATTTTCTGTTCCTGAAATTAGTGGTTTTTTTTTTAATTTGAAGATCATTTCATGGTCTCTATATTGTTACTCAAGAATTGTCCTAGTATTTCTTTATGAAAAAAATTGAACATTTGTCTTGGGGCATAGTATAAAGTATGCTGAATTTTTAAAAATATTTCTAAATGTCTCTGGATTGTAATTTATGTTGTCCAAATACAGCCTTAAATGAGAATTTATGTCATCAGTAAATCTAAAATAGGTATCCTAAATTTCATGACTTTCCATTGAAACTGCACACTTCAGGAAATATTTTATACCGTGGGAAAGTTTCTCGGTAGTATACTAGGTTCATTCATCTGCAGATTATGAAATTATTTGGTAATTTTGGAATGTTCAGTGCTCTAACAAAAAAGAATGAGAAACATTCGTCTTAAAATCTTGTGTGTACAAGGAATCTAAAATAGCCTTTGTTTCCTGTGCAGCTCAAAGCTCGGATTACTCCATGCCACTGGTGAACGGCGAGGTGGAAGACGATGCTGACAAAATGCACGTCGATAGAGAGTTTGCTGTTGTAACAGGTGGGAGTGGACAGTTTCCCGTTAGCTGCAACAACAGTCCAGTGGTCGAAGACACCAAACAGCAGGAGGGTGGTTCTGTTGGACCAAGAGAAATAGAAATATATACTGTTTCAGCAATGCAAACCCCTTGTCGTTGCAAGAATCAGTATGCATATTATTTCTAACATAAGCTTCTCTCAAACGAATTTTGCACTTTGTTGTCCAGTGTTTTAAAGAATGTTATACTATAATTTGCATATTTTGGGCAAGTTTGTAGATATAAGGATAAGTGTTTTTGGTGCATTCTATGGATATGAAAAATATAAGTGCAATACTTCTATTTTGATTTTAAACTTTTGCTTCATGTGCCTTGTTTAATTTTGATAAGGTTTTGCATTTTTAATTTTCTGATGGAGGACCTTGGGTGAAAATACCAAATGAGCATCTATTGCTAGTAATTTCAAAGTGATAAGGATGACTCGCTATAAACATTGAGAATTAGTAAACATTGTGGTTTGACTTGTAACCAGTCACGCCGATACAGAACCTGTCACTTGACCCTCAGTGGTTGCTCTGGTTTCTGTGCCATGCACTCCAGGTCTAGCGAAATGCTGAACACGTGTCTCACAAACCACAGTTGATACACTGAAATTCTTAGTGTATTAAAATTTTATTATCGATAGTCATTATCAGGTTTTAAAAGCCAAAGGCTCAGTTTCTTTTAGCTTTTAAATTAAAGATTTATCCATTTAATCCTTTTTTGCTACTGTTCTTTGATTTAGGTGACCATGAAAACATTTTATTCATTCTTTTATGTGTTAATATATGTAAAAATAGATACTGGCTTTTAAAAAGTTTGATTATTATGTCTTTATACTATATTCTTCACTGGAGAGAAAAGATTACATATTTTGTTTCCCAGTCTTTTATGAAAAAATCATTTCTGTTCAATAAAATGAAAAAGAATGTGTACAGATTTCTAGAAACTACAGAGTTGTAATGGGTGGAGTTACCTTTTTGCCAAATAATGAAACTCAAAGCCAACTTAAAAAAAAAATGTTGCTACATGCTTTTAAAAAGGCAGAAGTAATCACTCTTTAATCTTCAAGCATTAATTCCCTGGGTTTTCAGGTTATATTTAATACCAAGCTTGAACATAACATTGAAAAAGCCATACTTTTTTCAAGCCTGGCTCATCTCATATACAGGTGCCAAGTAGGCACCCATATTTTCCATCATTTCATTTATAACACTGTCTAAACAAATGTTAAATCTCCAAAGACTACTTGTTAGTAGATAAGGAAATAGGTGAGAGGGAAGTGTGAATCCCTAAAGGCAGTTTGAAACAGTATAAAGGATAATATTGGAGATGGCCGGTGGTATGAGTCCTGGCCAAGCAGGGTTATGTCTAAGCCAGTTTCTGGCAAGACTCTATCTTCATGCTCAGTTTTATTAGATTTCCAACTAATCTTGACTTTGAGATGGCGTAATGGAGCTAGTTTAACTGGGCACTAAAGGAAAACAGTCCACACACAGATTTCTGAGACGTGCTTATTTACCTTTGCAGACCCGTCACCTGCAAATACAGTTTTCTTGCCTGTTGGTAGCATACCAATTATTTGTCTTAAGAACTATCCGTGAGTTTTGTCGCCCAGCAGCAGTTGCTTTTACTTCATTTTTTAAAAATTAATAGAAATATTTTCCTGGAACAACTAGTTTTTTTCTTTTACTTCATGTTTAGTTCTTGAAACAATTGTTCTCTAGACTTGAGTTTTAACTAAATAGAAAAACTGTCATTTAATTTTTTTAAAAATTCAGCATTCTCTGAAGAATTTATGGGAGTTACTAAACTACGATTGTCCCTTAAATTGCCAGAAAATTGATGATTAGTGGAATGTTTAGAAGATGTTTTTGTTCATTGAACAAGCCATGATTTTTTGTTGGCAGGAAGGTTTTCAGGACACACAAAAACCCGTGTTTGAATGCAAATGAGAGGTCTGTATATGGTGAACCCGAAAAGTAAGCCCTTCATGGGGAGAGTCACATTGTGTGAGATGTGTTAGGGTAATCGGATGTACAAAATGGGTCCTCATTTGTTGTAACTCAGCTTTCTGTGTTTAATATCATACCATGCTTTAATAACGCAGAACATTGGGATAAAGTTCTACTATCATCCAGCAAGACAATTTTAGGTCATTCTCTCTATTGTTCTGTAAATTCCTGTGAACAAATCTCTCTAGTTTCATTATATAGAAAAATACTTTGTAATCGCCTACTCCCATGTGCCCAAACGTTTTGTGATTAACATTTTTTTCTATAAGACATCCTTCTCTTAATGGATGCAGATCAAACTCTCAACATTTCCAATGTAAGTTGTTTTTGAAAGTGGAGCCTTGGATATCATAATCACCTTAATTGCTGAATACAGAAGAAACTCTTCAGAACTGCTGTTGGCCCAAGACTGTCTGCATGAGAGCCGTTAGTTCCTTCCCGTAGTTGCTGTACTCGGTACTCTGCAGAGCCGCTGTGTGGCATTTTGCAAAGTACTGTGTATGTGTCAGGGCTATAGGGAATATTTATATTTTCATATTCCTGTGTATGCTTCCCTGACTTGTGCGGTGTGACAGTGTTCCACGTAGTCCATGGAGCTGCCAGAATTCACGTGCTTCATAACCTCTTTCCTTTTCTCCTTAAGAGCTGAGGAAGTTTGTGTTTTATTTCAACCCTTTGTGGGAATCTTTACATTCAGTTCTGATGGACTTTTTCGGGAGTGATTTGAAAAACCATTCTCCAAAAGTAGTCTTAAAATGGGAAAATTTTTTGACGGCTTTTCGGTACTATTGGTATTTTTCATGCATTATGTTTATCAATTTAGGTTTTTTAATTTGGCTCCCCAATACTACTGAAATTTATAAACATTTGCTGTCTTCCCAGGAAGTTCTACTGTTGTGTTTTACTTTTAAGTCTATGTACTGTTTTTCCTTTGGAAAAGGAACTGGTTTGTTTAAAAGAAAAGAAACTAAATAAATCTTTAAAATTGTAGCGGCAGTGAAGCATTGTATAGTTTCTCCTCCCTTCTGGTTCTGCATTTTGGTGACAGGTGTATTTCTTAATGCAGATATGAAAAACAGTAGCTCCGTATCGAATACATTGACAAATGGATGTGTCATCAATGGACATTTGGACTACCCTTCCACGACTCAGCTCAATGGAATGGAAAGCAGGAATGACCAGTGCTTAACAGGATCTAATGGAATTAGCAGTGGATTAGTTCCAGGACGGCCATTTTCAAGTAGCCAGGGTTCTCTCTGTGTTAATGGGACTGAGGAGCCAGAAAAGACCATGGGTGTTAACCCTGAGATGTGCGGTTCCCTGCACCTGAATGGGAGTCCAAGTAGCTGCATAGCTAATAGACCTTCCTGGGTGGAAGATATTGGAGAAAATTTGCACTATGGACATTACCACGGTTTTGGGGACACTGCTGAAAGCATCCCTGAGCTTAATAGTGTAATAGAGCATTCCAACTCTGTAAAGGTAGAAGAAAGATACACCAGTGCTGTCCTGAGTGCCATGAACCTTTACCACGGCTCGTAAAGACAAGCGGCCTGGCTCTATCTGGAAGCATTAATCCTTCCTAGTAACCCATTCAGAATACTAACGTAGATCGACCTAAAGGAATGCCACAATTTGTCCTTTTTTTTTTTTTTTTTTTACACTTTAGCTTTTTGAAGCAGTACGCTTGTGTTTGACAAGTTTCTCGTGAGTCCTAGTGAATGCACGGGTAGGTTTATTTAGTGCATAGGTGTTTCTTCCATGGATAGCAGGCCTCTTAATGCACTTTTGGAGTTTAAGTTTTCTGCCAATCTCTATATTTTCTTTTTAATACTGTCACCATAAATTGGCATTTTTCCTTTTGTCAAATTACATCTAATCAAGATAAATTAGAGGCAGTCAATGAGGTGCTTGGTAACTTAACTCTTTGCACGTGGGCATCATTTTGAAAAGCTTGCTTTTACTCTTTCCTGCAGAATTTTTGACAGAAGACAGCTATTTCCCTATGCAAGATACAGCCTTACAAAGAACGATTAGTTGCCGTGATTTATATGAAGAAAAGAACATTTGTGTTTTTCAAAGTCTTTTCATTGAAACTCTGCAACTTGCCATAAGAAGGTTTTACTTGTAGACACATAGGTGATTTGGACGCATAAGTTACGTCCCTTTCATGATGTAACTCACTGCCCCGGGTTTCAATGAAAACACGGCCTGGGACTGACTCCTGATTAATTGTTTTTATTACACATTTCCTACTTTGTCTCTAGAATTTTTACCACAAATAATGGTTTCCTTTATATGTAGTGGAAGTTACTATTTGTAGGAACCGTCAGGTCAAAATATTTAACTGACTACTTTGACTTACATTTTCTTTTTTCCTTGTTTTTGTTTTTTGGGGGTTTTCTGCTTTAAAATATATACCACTATGTATATCCAGTAAACTGAGATAATTTTTAATCTCTCTTAATAAAACTGTTATGTTTATGGTTTTATAGCAGTTAGCTTTTGTTTAGGTGACTAGTGGTTACATTGTGCAAATATTGTAATGAATTTTTACTTTTCTGATTTTTTGTAATAAAAATTGGTGAAGATAGAAAATGTCAAATAAACAAACCAATATTCTAGAGTGTTACTAACATTTTGTTTTTAAACTGTCCTTTACAAATTGAATAAAAATCTCTCACACTTGATTTGCCCTAGGCTGTGCTTTCTTTCCAGGTATGAGGAATCAGGGAGAGGGGAGTGTCCGCCGAGGCAATGGGGAGGGAGGTGGAAGTCTAGTATTGCCTTTCATTTTGCTTATAAGATTTTACTTGACTCTTCTGATTCTTGTCCTCTAGTTGTTGTTTGTTTTTCACCACCTTTGATTTGTACTCTAGTTTTATGGACACTTGTCTTGCTGGATCTGGCAGGGTAGGCAGAGGGGCAGATGCTAAATTGCTGTCAGCTAACAGTATTGTGTTGCTGTCATCATGAATGACAACAACCATAATTTACTGAACTTCTTTCGGCCTTCAGATATTAAATGAATATAAGCCTTTTTAAAATTTAACTTACATGTAGTTAGTAAATGGCCATTCTGGCATACCTGTATATGTTTTTTAAAACACTCACTACTTCATGCTTATTACTGTAAAACTTAAGAGACCAAAATTGAGCATTAGGCTTCAGAAGTGTCACAAAAATGGCTCTCATGAGAACAGAAGAATCTGCTTGTGTCACCGTCTCCTTCTCCCATGCCCATGGACATCAATAATCAAGCTCCAGATCCAGATGGCCTCGGAGACCTTTCTACCGGACTGACCCAAGAAGACCCCAAAATGAGAGGTGAAACCTAATGCCGTTTACTCCCTGCTTGACAATATTTTAATGTATTTCAGAGACTTCCTAGTTAATAGTTGTTGAAAACCATTAAGTAAGTCTCTTAAAAATATGCTGAAGATCAGAACATTCAGTTAGTCTTGGAAGTTGGACAGTGTACTTCTTGGGGGTAAAAATATGCATGAAATCTATAGTAGGACAATATCCAAACTTCAGTGAGTTATTGATACAAAGTTTGTCATTGCAGTTCAGTCATTGACACTAGTACATTAAGTTTTTCTTCAGAGATATATATGGAAATTATGATGAATTATATCATGCCAGGAATTTGCCTCAAAGTAATACAGGAAAGTGAGTCGAGACAAAGCTCAAACAAGATTGGGTATGAACTGATGTTGACGCTAGGTGCATGGAGATTCATTATTCTGCCTACTTTGTGTATATTTGGGAAAAAATTTTAGGACTTGAAGAAGAAAAATAATGTTCTGTACTTTAAAAAATTATGGCCACCATTTTAACACTGATTAAAAATAAGCTTCTATTTTGCTGTGCTTAACTCACCAAAATTAAGTTCATACAGAAGTATTACAGTAATTCACCGATTCTTAACTTTTTGGTCTGAAGACCCTTTGTGCTTGTATTCTTAAATACTAGTAGCAAACAATTGGAAAATGAAATAAAAAGTCCACTTACAGTAACACCCAAACCATAAAATACCTAGGAATATATCTTAAAAGGTGTTCGAGGCTGCTATACTGACAACTGTAGAACATTTCTGAGAAAAAGAAGGCCTAAATAAATGTTTTGATAGAGGTACTTAAAGAATATCTGGCCTCATACAGGTATGTAATTGAGCAAGGGAGGCATATTTTAGTAGCCTTTGTAGTTAGTTAATCATAGGTATTTGGTGTAACACCAAGGCCATAGTAGTAGTTTTTTAAAGGTTAATTGCAGTGTTGAATCAAACCATTATCAATGAATTTATTGCACTCAATGTGTTACAGAACAAAAGGCACGCATACAGGGCCAAGGGGGGGTCATGATATACTGTTACTGAAAGGACCCCCTATGGGGCTCTGTTGTCGCCAAGAGGAAAGACATCTCTCAATGCCAGAGATTTGTGAAAAGGAAAGGAAATGTTTACTTAATGCTATACAGACTTTAAAGTAGTGACCCAATGTCCCTATTAAAACACCAAAGTCCTTTAGGATAACTACTGACACACACAGTGTTCTGTCTCCCCCTGCTCTAATTCGGGGAGCCGTAACTCAGGAAAAGAAGCACGTCCATGTTTCAGGCCGCTGGCACCATTAGCTATGTTGCCCTCCAGGCAGGATCTCTAATTAATCCAAAACCGTGTGGCACCTTCTCATGGCCTACTGGCAAGAGTTCGTTCACCCTTCTTCCAGGCAGCCTTCCTGCTACCCAGGCCATGCGGCCAAAGGGAGCACCCCAAAGCCATGTGATCTTCTTTTACCAAAGCTGCAGGGGTCCCCACTCTGGCCAAACCACGTGGATCTCTCCTCTCCTCCAAAGCTGCAGGGGAGGGGCGTCGCCACTCTGCCAAAGCGGAGTGGCGGTTCTCTGCTAAAGCCGCGTGGTGATTCTCTCTACCCCAGGTGCAGGGGTCCCCACTCTGCCAGAAGTGTGTGGCTCTCTGCACTGCCACAGCTACGTGGTTCTCCAATGGCTGCCAAGTCTGGGTTTAAATCCCCACGCCCATTTCCTCTGCATCCCCATTTCCAAAGACTCCCAGAATCAGCCACACTTGCCAGCACTCCCATATCCTTCCAGCTTTGCTGGGCTGCCATCGTGAGTCTGGGCAGGTGTGGTACCATGGCGTGGAGCCAATCATCTCCAAGCTCTCATGCAGGTGCCGTCACCTGGGGGACCTGCCCCCAGTTACATCTTGGGGGGAAGTCTCTTCCATCCCCCTGGCTCAAAGCATGGCCACAGCTATTTAACATATCTATGCAGCCAGCCAAAGGTTATAGATACGTTAAATGACCATGCCAGAAGTTAGCTTCAAAGCCGTTGCTGTACAAAAAAGTTCTCAATTGCCCTGCTCCATTTGTCCCTTACCCCAACTCACACCTGTTGGGGGGCGGGGGGAGTGAGGACATCTTATATGTCTTTCCAATATTTCCTAGACACCTTGAGTTCTGAACTGCATTCCAAATCCCTATTTGGGCCCCCCTCTTGGCTGCACTCTGTAACAACTGTACAGTCAAGTTTCTTTTGCACTCTGAATGGACCTCTAACTCCTGCTCAATTATAGAACATCATGCATTAGCTATTTGGAAAACATTCAACTGAGTTCTGCAGATCTTGCAAATGTTGAAATATTCCATTATTTAATAGTAAAACCCACATACAGCTGACAGTCTAATAAAAATTGGAAGCCATCAAGCACATGGAAGTGGATACAAGCTGTGCAGCATTCTGATTTTTGCCTGAAAGTGCAAGTTTCATCAATGGCCTCAAATCCTGTCAGTTGCTTTTCCTTGAACTTGGTTAATTTTTTTAAGTAATGTCTGCTACTCTTTTTTTTTACATTTATTTTTTTATTGTTGATTCTATTACCATTGTCCTAGTTTTTTTTTCTTTTGCCTCCTTCCACCCAGCCCACCCCTCTGGCCCTCTCTCAGTTGTCCATATCCTTGAGTCATTAATACATGTTCTTTGACTACTCCCTTCCCCTTCATTCCCCCATCCCCCACTCCCTCCTCCCCTCCTACAGCTATCAGTCTGCTTCCATGTCTCTGGCTCTATTTTTCTTGTCATTTTGTTCATTAGATTCCAATCATAAGTGAGGTCATATGGTATTTCTCTTTCACCAACTGGCTTATTTCACTTAGCATGATAGTTTCCACGCTGTGGCAAAAGGTAAGGACTTCTGCTGAGTAGTGTTCCGTTGTGCAAATGTACCACAGTTTTTTAATCCACTCATCTACTGATGGGCACTTGGGCTGTTTCCAGTACTTGGCTATTGTAAATAACACTGCTATGAACATTGGGGTGCATAGGTTCTTTTGGATTGGTGTTTCAGGATTCTTAGGATATAATCCCAGCAGTGAAATTGCTGGGTCAAAAGGCAGTTCCATTTTCAGTTTTTTTAAGGAAATTTTATGCTGTTTTCCACAGTGGTTGCATCAACCTGCACTCCCACCAACAGTGCAGTAGGTTCCCTTTCCTCCACATCATCGCCAGCACTTGTGATTTGTTAATTTATTAATGATCGCCATTCTGACAGGTGTGAGGTGATATCTCATTGTGGTTTTAATTTGCATCTCCCTGATGGCTAGTGATGTTGAGTATTTTTTTCATATGTCTATGGGGTAACTGTATGTCCTCCTTGTAGAAGTGTCTGTTCAGGTACTTTGCCTATTTATTTATTTATTTATTTATTTATTTATTTGAGATTTTACTTATTTTTTTATAAGGGAGGGGTAGAGAGGGAGAGAAACATTGATGTGTGAAAGAAGGTTGCTTCTTTTTTTGTTGTTGTAAGATTTTATTTTCAGAGAGAGAAAGTAGGGAGAGAGAAACATCAGTTGGTTGCCTCTCACACACCCCCACCTGGGGGACCTGGCCCTTAACCCAAGCATGTACCCTGACCAGGAATCAAACCAGCAACCTTTTGGCTCACAGGCTGGCACACAATCCATTGAGCCACACCAGCCAGCCTCTGCCCATGTTTTCATTGGATAGTTTGTCTTCCTGGAATGGAGTTGTATGAGTTCTTTATATATTTTGCAGATGAAACCTTGTTCGATGTATCATTGGCAAATACATTCTCCCACATAGTTCCCTTTTCATTCTGATGATAGTTTCTTTTTTTTTAAATATTTTATCTTTCTTTTAGAGGGGAAGGGAAGGAGAGAGGGAGAGAAATATCAATGTATGGTTGCCTCTTGTGTGTCCCCTGCTGGGAACTGGTCTGCAACCCAGGCATGTGCCCTAACTGGGAATCGAACCGTGGTTGTTTGGTCCACAGGCCCGCGCTCAATCCACTGAGCTATACCAGCCAGGTGATGATAGTTTCTTTAGCGGCACAGAAACTTTTAAATTTGATGTCGTCCCAGTTGTTTATTTTTTCCTTTATTTCCCTTGCCCTAGGGGATATATTGGCAAAAATATTGCTAAAGGCGATATCTGAAATTTTATTGCCTATGTTTTCCACTAGGACTTTTATGGTATCATGACCTATATTTAAGTCCTTTATCTATTTTGAATTTCAAGTCTTAATAACCATAGTTTATCTTTCAAATAAAAATGTTTTCAGAAACGAAAACCGGTTGCATTGTAACACAACTACCAGACAAGTGCCTTTCTTGGAGACAATTATATTTTGGTATGCAGCAGAAGTCCTTTGTGCATTCTTCCCACTTTACCACACAGAATGGACTCAGTGGTTGAGATTTAATAAAATTATTTTTACTGCATCAAGGACATTCTTAAGTGGACTTTTTTAACTGCACAGCAGAGTGGAATATTGTGGTAACCATGACAGTTGTTGCTAAGGCTCTGACCGCTGCTTTTGAACCATCAGTGCAAGTGTCAACATAGGAAGGAGGGCAAATCACATCTTGGTAATATGCTTGTGACCTTTTGGGTCCCCTAAAAAGGCTTGAGACCCCCAGGGGTCTGTAGATCATAGGCGGGAACTGCTTGGATTAGAATAGATGTCTTTAGTGTTTGGAGCCGTGAGACCTGAGTGGCCGATAAATGCTGGGACTGACTGATGAATGCTCAGACTGTAGAAGGGTGTTCATTGAATCATTCAGCTTTTCTCTGGGTTTGTTCTTTATTTTTATTTTTTGAATGAGGACAATGGCAAATGGGAGAAGACTAACAGGATGGAAGCAGAATACTTTTTGAAGAGTTTGCCTGAAAGGAGAAGCCAAGAAATAGGCCATAGGCAGAAAGGGGACATGTCATCAAGAGTTTGAAGATAGAAACATATGAAAAATGGAAGACTGACATGCATGTGAGAGACAGACCTTCCTGAGGACGAGAGAAGTGGCAGGGTCCCCCACACCACAGGGGTGGTGGGTGTGGGTGCAAGCTGGGGGAACTCTCTAGATCGCTTCCCCAGGGGATTGGAAACCACCAGCTCAGGGAGCAGATGGGAGAAGGAGTTGGTGTGTGAGGAGTGGTGGGAAGGTGAGGGTAAACAGGCTGGGCATGTGGCGTGGCATCTGGGAGGTACAGGCATCGCTTCACATTGCTAACCAACTAAAAGTGACAGGATAGAACAGTCGATAATTCATGTTGGGCTTATTCTGAATTGTATTTCAGCTAAGCAGTACAGCTAAGCATAGAGGGTTGTTAGAGTGGCTGGGATAAGGCATGGGTTTAAGCTGGTTGAGGTGGGGAGTGTAAG
>PVKM010001683.1:0-24770 GCA_004027735.1 Carollia perspicillata
TAATGCTCTATGGCAGGGCCCTTTCCAAATGACTAAATTTGGTGGGCTCACCTCCAGGTAATCCCACACTGTAACCAAGAGGAGTTGAAGCTTATTTCTGGGCTACTTCAGGGTCCATAGATGAGACTGAAATCTGTATGAATGTGATCCGATGCCCGGGTGGGTGTGTCTCCTTCTGGGTCTCTTGGCATAGTGTGCTGGTGGCAGACCCAAAGACAAACAGAGCTATAGTCCAATTCTCAGGAGTCTGGAGCTATTGATGTCTCTGTGGCCAGGATTATGGTCAGTCAGTCATTTGCCTGGTTGCAAGCCTGATGGGCTATTCTCAGTCTTGAACTTCACTGGGGTTTCACCATCTCCTACCTGGATCTCATAGTTCCCAGAAAGACATCTTTATTTGTGGGTGGATGCCAAATTATTATTTTTCAGATGGGTGTGTGTGCAAGGGACATTTTCATTGGCCATTTTGCTGACATTGCTCCTCACATCTTCATTTTGACCTTCTGGCCTCCAGAAGAGCTAAAGAACGTATGTACGTTGTTTAAAGCCACCCCATTTTGGTACCTCATTGCAGAACTCCTAGAAAACTAATACACTGATGCAATATATTTAATTGAGAAAACCCACATGCTTACAGAAAATTTAACAGAAGAAAGCCGCTTCTCCTGTACTACTCTGCATGTTATGGCTCTTGGATCAATGCTAGCAATTCTATCTCAAACTCCACCATATAAGCAACTAAAATTCACATATATTCATAATTCAACTGCCTCTTCTTAAATTAATACCAAAATGGCTTAATTCATTGGATTTGGAGAACAGTACTGTAAGAAGTGAGAGATTTCCAAGTGACTATGCATTCATTATGCTTTAATACTCAAATGACAATAAACTCACTACCTTTAAAGGCAGTCTTTTCCACCCTTAGGTAGTTTTCACGGCTTAGACTCTTTTTTCCATCTTGAGCTGAAATTTCATTTTGGGCGCCTGTCACCATCACTTTGAGCTCTTGCTCTGGGCCTTGAGGAACACCAGACAGTTTTAATCGCACTTTTCCAGAACAAGTCAGGGACACTGGCCACTGTCCTCCACACTCTGCTTTCTGCAGACTCTACACCATTGTATTCTTAGAGCGTGGCTCATGGGACACAGTTTCAGCTCACAGCTCCGGTCCAGTCGCTCCCTTCATCTTCTGGACTTTAACCACGTGCTCTGACATTTCAGCTCTCCCCTTTTTGCTGTTAGTCAGTCAATACAATGTCAGGCTCTGTTCTCCCGTGACTTCACTGCATGGCTACCTTGGCCAAGGAAAACAAAGTTTAATCAAATGTTAATGTTGTACCAGGCTTCCACAGGACTGCTATTTTCACATCCTGGTGCTATTAGCAGAATACATAATGAGAGCGTATGGGCTAACAGATCAGCTCTGCTTACAAAGGGGACCGCTCTGTCACTCACTCCTTCGCCTGTCACAAAGCTTACTTTTTGGCAAGCCACAGAGGTCTTAGTTTTTCTCACAGACAAATAGAAATACTTGTGACAGTGTTTGTTCTTTTCAAGTTGTGAAAGTAGCATCATAAAAATCTTAAAATAGGCCCTGGCTGGTGTAGCTCAGTGGATTGAGCACGAGCCTGTGAAGCAAAGGGTCGCCGGTTCGATTCCCAGTCAGGGCACATGCCTCGGTTGCAGGCCAGGTCCCCAGTGGGGAACACATGGGAGGCAACCACACATTGATGTTTCTCTCCCACTCTTTCTCCTTCCCTTCCCCCTCTCTAAAAATAAATAAATAAATATTTTTTAAAAAATCTTAAAATAGGTTGGTATAGCTAAAAGAAAAAATGAAATATTTCATGCAGATAGTTCTGGGAATCTTTCCTTACCTGCTGCTATGACACAGTTACCCCCTTCACATTTATGAATTGTCTAGATTAAAAACTTCCAGTCTTGTGAACACTCCAAAAGCTCAACAACACATATGATATTCCTTATTTGAGCTGATATCGTTTTTCTCCTGTTTTTTTATTTTTATTTTTTATTCTTGTTTATTCCATTACAATTGTCTCAATTTTTCCTCCTTTGCCTTCCTCTCCTGTTTTAATTTATGACAGAAATAGTCATCATAGTTATTAATCTATGGGAAAAAAAAAGCTAAAAAATGATTCCACGAGAAATCCCTGAATTACTAAATTTCCAACCTGGACATAAATTCTGAAGAAATGTCCTGTACCTCAATTGTTAACTGTCCGATGAGAGTTAATAGTAGACTATTACTGGCTGCCTTTGAGAAACACAAAGGAAAATATGACTCCATGGTTTGATATATACATCAACTTGTCAATGGCTTTAATTTTCTCTAACAGCTGAAGACAAATATTAAAAAAGAAACCTCATGACATGTCAACTTCTTTTGGTGTATCATTGAACTGATAATGAAGTAAATTTTTTCTTCCTGGTGATTCTCCTTTTGATTTCTTGACCATATTCACTATAAATAGTAATAATAATAAGCTCTGTTTATTTCTTGATAAAACCCAAATAGCCTAGAAGACATTATGGACACCAAGCTTCGGGCTTCCATGTTATATAAGAACAGTTTAAAGGGTCTTCTCCACTTAGGGAAAAAACACTGTGGCCCAGAATGTTGAGAGGTCTCGTTTCAAAGCTACACGGGCCATGGAAAAGTAAAAGAGTGAATTTGGGTGTAAATGTCCTCCTTTTAGTTTTTCCTATGCAAATGAAATTTTTCTAAAATATATGTGAAAGTATTTCAAGTTGCATAGTCTACAAGCTTAGCCCTATCTGTATTCCATGCCAATTAACATATATAAAGATCTTCAAGTTATTTATACATAACAATTGATCCCATTCTTTTTTATTTTATTGTTGTTCACTTACACTTGTCCCCATTTTTCCCTCATTATTCTCCCCTGTCCTGCCACCCCCACCCCCCACATTCCATCCTTCCCCCACCCATTGTCCTTGTCCATGGATCCTTCACCCATGTTCCTTGACTTCACCCTTCCCTTCTTTACCCTTCCCCTTCTCCCCGCTTTTATCCCCCTTTCCCTCTCCTCTCTGGTCACTGTCAGTTTGTTTTTTATTTCCATGTCTCTGGTTCTATTTTGCTCACTTGTTTGTTTTGTTGATTAGGTTCCACTTATAGGTGAGATCATATGGTGTTTGTCTTTCACTGTTTGGTTTATTTAACTTAGCATAGTACTCTCTGGTTCCATCCATGCTGCCATGAAAGGGAGGGGTTCCTTCTTTCTTTCTGCTGCATAGTATTCCATTGTGTCAATGTACCAGAGTTTTTTGATCCACTCATTTACTAATGATCCCATTCTTGAAAAAAAAAATCTTAAGTACATTCACAGTTAGATATTGGACATACAAAATAAAATTAAAATTTGATTTTCTAAGTGATGTAAAATTTTAACAAATAAAACTTAAAAATAATTGACAATTATTTTTTAACCATTAATTTTTGCAATTGTCCCAGAATACAGAGTGTAATGACATCAGTTTTCTGAATTGCACTTGAGATTTTTTTATTGGTGTTTAATAGACTACATATCTAGGAGATGTACTAGCAAAAGAAGAATTATATAACACTCATCTTTAATACCTGTCGCAGTGCATGGCTAATTTATAGTAAAGGTTTATTAAAAGAATCTCTGACTGACAGAGGGACTGACTCACTGACTAAATCTATGAGTATGGAAAGATATTCATACCCTGAGCTAAAAGCTAAGAATTATAGTGAAGCCCCATAGCTTTTGATGAGTATTCTCTTTTTAATGATGGCAAATAAAAATAGAAGCCCTTTTTTTTGGTCATCAATACAAGAGAAAAGAAAGGCTCAACATATGTGAAATAAACCTGAGACACTGAGTTTCCCCATGTTGATATTCCTATTTTTGCATAGAAAAGTGGCCTAAGTGAATGAGACACATCATATGCCTAAAGGCACGTGCCCTCCACTCAGTAGTCTCTGTCGAAAGCCCTCTGTGGGACTCAGCAGCTTTGTGCATGGATCTCTGGGAAGTCTACACATTGCCGGAGGCACCTTCACAGCAAGACTGAACCTCCACCCTCCAACCCAGACCTTTTATAGCAGCCACAGTCAGCATTGAAGGTGTCCCAACAGCTATTCCAAACCTGGTAGTCTTTCTTTGTTCTATTTTCCATTTCTGAGCCACAAGCAAATCATAAATCCTATTGGGATTTCTTCCAAAATACATCTGAAAGTCCATTCATATTTATTTCATCCATCTCTATCATTGTTCTGAACCTTCATCGCTCATGCCTGGACTTCTGCAATATTTCTCAACTTTCCTCCCTGCACTCAATCTTACCCTTATAGTCCTTTTTCTACACGTCAGTTAATATATTCTTTAAAAACTACAAAACAGATTTGGTGGCACTCATTTCTTATATCTTAGAAGAGTCCTATTACCCTGAGAAACAAATCTAAAAATATTATCAGGAGCCACAAGTCCCTGTACTCCTTGGTTCTTGCCTACCTCTTCAATTTCAACTTCTAATGCTACGTTTCTTAGCACATTCAAGATTCAACAGTTTCCTGTTTCTTGGACATGGTAAATGTTGCAGACTGACCTAAGCCGCTCTGATGCCTCACAACACATAAGTACTAGGCTGGTTTGGGTGGACAATAATAGGCAAAGAAGCCTGAGTTGGGGAAGCATTAGTTATAAATAACCCGAGGGCTAGGTAATAGTAAAGCCCAGTTGCTGACCTAATTTTCCAAACACACGTGTCGATTAGACATAAATGCTAAAGTTAGTAAGCACAAAATACTTTAAACAAAAACCTGTTCTGAAAATGCAACGGAATTATATCTTTTTGTTATTTCAGGTGTTCTGAATGCCGTTTTCAACAGACAGCATTCCAGAGGCAGAATTAGTATAGTCTTCTACTTGGATCAGCCAATGAACTGTTCTTCTAACTCATGGCCAGACAGAGAACTGTTTATGGGTCAGGCCTCAGGTGTCTTCCCTAACCTAAAGATATAAGCTTTATATCTCACTGGATTCTTTAACTGTATTAATAAAAATGTGAGAAGTGCCTCAAAACTATGTAGGTCAACAAACTTATTTTAAATACCTATAATTTTTCTATAAAGGCCCACTTCTATCATTTATAATGCCAAGTCTCAAGACATATACCTGTCAACAAATACAGTTTACTAGTTTCTAATAACTGTGATTGTTAGCTAATTATCTGGTACTGATCAAGACATTGAAAATAAGTGATGGTAGGTATCTCTGGAGTGTGACTTTTCTTATATAATCCTAGCAGATTCCTTCTGTATTTTGGATTCTCGATTGATACAAGTGATCCTTCTTTCCTGGAGTCAAAGCTAGCAGCTGGAACTAGTCAAACATAGCAGCATAATATCATACTATCTACATTGAAGTGACATCAGTGAGTTGAAGAAAGCGTAACATTATTTCAGGAATTGTGTACTTGCTGTTGCCAGCTCTTTCTAACAAATAGTGTAAATGCCTTTCCTAAAGCTCTTTACATGTCTGCCTCTTTCTCTGATGCCAAGCATCTGGTAGTGGACTTCTATCCAAAGAAGTCCACTTAAAACCCAACAAAAGGAAAACAGACAACCCCATTAAAAATAGGCCACAGCCTTGAACAGACATCTCACCCAAGGAGATATACAGATGGCAAATACACATATGAAAAAGATGTCCTACACCACATCTCACCAGGGAAATGCCATTTAAAACAACAAAATTAAAATCACTGACAGCACCAAATGCTGATGAGGATGGTCTCTCATTGCTGGTGGAAATGCAAAACAATACAGCTACTTTGGAAGACATTTAGGTGGTATGTTACCAAACTAAACATACTTATCATATGATCCAGCAATTGCTCTCCTTGGTATTTACCCAAAGATGTTTAAAACTTATGTCCACACAAAACTTTCACATATACATTTATTGAAACTTTATTCATAATTGCCAAATGTGGAAATAACTACAATGTCTTTCAGTGGGTGAGTGGACAAATAAACTGCGGTACATTGGACAATGGAATATTAGCCAGCATTTAAAAAGAAAAAGAGCTATCGAAGCACAGAAAAGACAGGGAAGAATCTTAAATGCGTATGACTAAGTGAAAGAAGCCTATGAGGAGTTTGGATTCTATGGAATTTGGAATCTATTCCAACTGTGTTGCATCCTGGAGAAGGCAAAACTATGAAGACAATAAAAAGACCAGTGGTTACCAGGGGTGAAGGATGAGGGAGGGCTGAGTAGACAGAGTGCAGAGAATTTCAGGGCAGTGAAACTACAAGGCCCGGCACAAATAACACCCCTTTTTATTACAAGATCTTTTATTTCAAAATTATAACGTGTAATTCTGTAACATAACAATATCGCACTCAAGCACACTATATGATACTTTAGGTAAAATGTTCAAATTAAAACTATAAATTATTACACCTGACTTATTACTTTACCAACCACACTCAAGCAGGCCTTACTGCTGCTGGACCCTGTATTTTGTTTGATATTACAATGATAGATATATGTCCTTTCACATTTGCCCAAACTAATAGACTGTACAACACCAAGAGCAAACCCTAATGTAAACTATGAACTTTGGGTGATAACAGAGTATCAACAAAGATGCACTAGTTGTAACAAATGTCCCTCCATGCGGTGGGATGTTCATCGCTGGAGAGGTTTTGCATGTGTGAAGACAGGAGATATATGGGAATTCTGTGTACCTTCCATTCAAGTTTGCTGTGACCTTGAAACATGTGTATTAAAAAGAGTTTATTAAATAAGCCAGTGAAAATACCTCAGAACCTCTGCCACTGCATCAGTTTAAGGGTAGTATCCAAACTCCTTGGCATGGCATATGAGATCTCTCATAAACTTGTCCCGGTCTAACCATGCATGTTAATTTGTTACACCCAGACTTGTTCGTGTTCATGTGTATGTACACACACACACACACCCTTGCCCCACCTCTCACACTCTAAACATTCAGAACTTTTTGTTTATTGAAGCAAATGTGCCAGGTGCTTTCACAGGCTTTCCTGTTTGATGGTGAGGTGTCTGCTCTTTTTGATTGACTAATGCCAGCTTGTCTTTCAAGCCTCATTTCTTAGAAAGCTGTTCTTGATTCTCTTCCAATCTTATTCAGGTGCCTGATTGTACCTAGTATGTACCTTCTCTTATCATGAAACATGTCATGTTATATATAATTGTTTGTACAGGTTATTGTATCCTTCAATGGACTGTGAGCTCCTTGAAATAGAAGCTGGGTTATTTTAGCACAGTTCTGTGTCCGTAGCAGGTGCCCTCAAATTATTTGTTGGCTAAGGTTAACAGGGGAAAAAATGGAGAAAGCCCTCATCCTAGAGCATTCCCAGGCCTAGGGAAAGTGTGTGCTGTCGCTGGAAGCATTTTATGTCTCTGCTGGATAGAGCCAACTTCATTCCCTGGTGATGTCAATATGGCACCATTCACCAGCCTGAAAATCCTCTGGCACTAAAAACACGTAAATTCTGGGAGCTGTTGATGAGACTGAGTAGGTGAGTCAATAGACTCTGTTCCAAGTTGGCAAGAAGGGACATAGTCCTAAACATCTAAAGCTCTATAATTCACATTGAGCTTCTCATTAACTTAAATGTTAATGTAAATTTAAAACATGTTGTATTGATCTGAAACTATTTGTACGCATATTGTGTAACTGAGCTCTCTAACAACCGAATGCCGTGGACATTTCTTCACATCAACTTATGACTAAGAAAAAATGAGGCTTTCTCTCTTTTTGTCATGTAAAATCATGGGTTTGAGTTACAAGGTCAAACTATGAAGAAACTACATGAACCTCAGCTTCAGCATACAATTGAATTGGATAGTCCTGAGCAGAAAGATCAGTTTCTGAATGTGCCGTTTCGGAGTATTGCACATATAATTTTAATTATGTGCAGAGATTAGTGTCTTTCCTACTCCACTGATGGGAAGCCTGAAGTCTCCATTACCTGCTGGTGACCTCACTCTATTTTGTTAGTTTCAGTCAGAATCTCCTTTTGAGGGGATTTATATTTCCTTATTTAAAAAGTAAACACAGTTTTCAAAGAATATCTCATTATTTTAGGCTCACATAAAAGAAATTAGGGTGATGACGATGATGATGATGAAGATGATCTGTTTGGAAATGTTTGCTCATACTTACTAACACTTGCTAGACTCTGATGCAAAGTCTTTTATAAAATGTTCTCACTTTATTCCCAAAGCAGCACAGGGTGGGAGGAGTTGTTGTCATTATCCTAGTTTACAGACTAGGAAAGTGCCCTATGGAAAGATTAAGCCACCTTCCTCAAGTTCTCCAGTCAGAAAGTAATGTTGCTGACCTGGGACCCAGGGTGGTCTGAGTCCAAGCCCTTTCATAACCACTATGCTCTCCTTAAACAACACGATGCAGTGAACATACGCAAGCCTAGAGCAGTGAATTTCTTTTTCAGGACATGCCCGCAAACATACAAGTGAGGATCTGAAGCTACTATGGAGAAGCTGGGTGGATGGATTAAATCCGGAAACCTGTTTCTAGTTCATGAACACCTTGTATCCTTCCCCGTACACACTGTAAAAATTGAACTAATTGATGGGTGAGGACTCTCCCAGCCCCACATTCCACGAGGCTGTATAATGATATGCTTCACTTTGTTCCGACCGACAACGCCCTCCGCACACTTTTTCTCTGCATCATGACCCACCACAGTGCTTCTCCACCCCCGCTGCCCCTGCCCCTGCAGCAGCCCGCTTCGTTCATTTCTCACAAAGGAAGCATCCTGCTGCCAATACATGTCTTTGAAACACATTAAATACCAGGCAAAAAACTCAGACTAGAAGGTGAAGAGAAGCAGCATTTTGTTTCCCCAAACGTGGAAATGAAGTACAAGAAACAGCCCTGGAGAGAAATCAGACAAAGCCTTTCCATATCAAAGGATGAATATTAAACAATGCATTCAGAAGCTCTGATAAATGTAAGCTGGAGAGAACTTATTGAAATGGAATATTTGCTAGCCGAGGTGTAGCCAATAACCTTTGTCATGCCAGGTACACAGTATAGCAAGAAGCAGTGTCGGCCCTGTGATCACGCACTGCCGACTCTGCCAGGTAGTACCTCTTCCTGGGAAATCAATTCATGCCTCAGTTTCTTCACCTATAAAAGGGGAATCATGGTTTGAAATTCTCATAGGGTAATTATGGGGCTTAAAATTAATATGAAGAGTTTATTCCAGTGTTATAATAGTACATGCTTAAAATCGCCTCCATTATTCTAATAACAACAACAAAAAATCATGTGTTATAAAATTGTTTTTTGTGAGTAGTCATTTCCGCTAGCACTCTATTCTCAGATTTAGGAATTGTGACTGCTTTTGAAAGACAATTACACATAAAACACCAATCAGATATGAATATTTCACCCATAATTATTTCCCCGCCTTGGAAAGTGACTGAGGGGGATAAAAAAAGTCATGATACAATGCCAAGTTCTACAATCTGTTTTACAAGTTGTCTACAGTCTCCCTGGTTCTTTCAGAACCCCAGCTTCTTCCCCTGTGCGTTAGGAGGGCACAAGCATAGTGGCTGAACCGCTGGTGATCTGGCCACAGAGGGTTATGAACTCTCAGTTAAAATTCCAATTCTATTCAGCTTCATGAGATACACAATTGACTTTTTCATATCAATAGGAAATGGATTGATTGCAGTCACCTGAGTGTACCTTACTGACAAATAATTCACTGCCTATCAGAGATAGAAGCCAGTGATTGGATTCATATAATAAATTTATAAAAATTAGGCTTTATCTAAACATGAGAGTTTTGTTACCACAAATTCTCCCTGAACATTCTACCTATCTCAAATCACATCCTTAGAAGAAAATTATCATGAAATTTGAAAGATGAAAGAGATTTCAAAACCAATTTTGTACAAAATCCTTAATTTTATACGTGGAGAGGTTAAGACTGAGAAGTTCGACACTTGCCCAAAATTGCCTGGCTAATTATGGTAAGGTTACTAATTGAATCCAGGGTTGATTCTCAATGCAATACCTGCATTTGCTTATTTTTCTGATGCCATATCCACCTGAAAAATCTGGAAGTTACAATGTATATTTTCTAGGGTTTTTTTTGTCTACCTAGGCTTGAAACAAACTGATTACTATCTATATTTGTATTGTTTTGAGGTCTGATAGAGGGATGAGGGAATGACAAAAAGTCTCTCAAATGTATGAACAAAAGGTTATATGTAGATTAAAAAAATTCTCCAGTGAAATACATATGACACATTTCAATAATATAGTACAATAAGCATTGACAAAATAAAGACTAGCAAATACAGAGATGGATAAACTATGTGTTTATGTTTGTTTGTGTACAGATATATAGATTTCTATCTATTTATATTGGAAAGATGAATATCACAAGAGTACATCATTTTAAATCACTAATTCTATGGGAGGAGTGTGGCAGGTAGGAATGTCTTACCCAAATTTGTTTTCATTGTAAATATAGTATGATTTAAACATACATTTGTGTTGTTTTACACCAGGTGTAAAAGAAATATCATCTTCAGAAATCCAGAAGTCTTCAACTTCTTCGGGTTTCCTCAGGAAGATCAGGACCTATTTGAGAAATTTTCATAAGGTAAGTTCTGAGTACAACTAACCTGTTTGCTGGGGGCTTCCATTCTAGCTCCCCCAGCTCAGGAAAAAAGTGAGGTTTAATAGATCAAAACAACAGACAAATGGAGAGCCAAGCACCACTTTTATTAATGATGCTGTTAATATCTGAAAATATTGTTTCAGTGTATAGCAAAAACAAACAAAAAAAGCCTTCCTGTTACTTAACTCCAGAATTAGATAGATTTTCCCATCTACTCCCAGGAAGTGCCGGGCAACTGTCAACTTCCAGAGCACAGCAGCTGCCCTATAGAATTTCCAGTGTGAGTAGCAGACTTGACTGCATTGCTAACAGCCTGCCCACAAGATGAAGGTGATGAGAATGGGTTAAACCACAACTGACCAAGTCGTGCTCCCAAGTTCACCAATCAAATAAACAATGGCAATGACCGAGGAGAGGAGGGAGTGAACGGAAGGGGGGAAAGGCCAGAAAAGACAATGTAATAGACTGTACTTCACATGGGAAAATGGAAACAGGGAGGAAGCATTCTTCCCTAAAACCACTGAAGAATAGGAGTGACCTGCCAACAAAAAGCGTTCTTTAGAGGTTGCATCCGGATTTTCTTAACCTAGTAGAGCACACTAAGAGAACTCCTCCTGGCTGATGGAGACGGCCACAGCATTCGGATTTCTTCTGCTTTAAGACTCAAGCCAGATTCTAGACAGAATTTTTCCCAACTGCCTGTTACAACTTATATATTTTCAGTGACAATGAATGGGTCTGTATTGCCATAGAGCAGGTGACTATGGCAGACCACTAGTGTTTG
Source organism: Carollia perspicillata (assembly GCA_004027735.1). Lineage (NCBI taxonomy): Eukaryota > Metazoa > Chordata > Mammalia > Chiroptera > Phyllostomidae > Carollia > Carollia perspicillata. Next base: position 11,508 of record PVKM010001683.1, read on the forward strand.
TGCTTTTCGCTGTTTTGAAAAAAGCCATTAGATACAGTAATTTTTAATTTTCAGGCATGCTACTCGATTACTCTGTAAAGAGTTTGTGGAGGTAATATCTTATCTCAGCAGTAAGTGAGATTAGCTAATTCTTCAGTGTACTTGTCTCAATGGAAATCTGTAATTGTAATTTAATAAATCATCTATGTCACTTGGATTTATTTTCTGGCAAAAATAAAACCAGAGAAAGAAAACATATTAAAAGTATAGAATAAAGAATAAAATAACAGACCTGCTACAGAAAAATGAACTGAGCCAAGTATCGATAGATGGCCTTGGTAGCACAACGCACTTAATATTTTCAGCTGAATGATGCCTCTAGAGTAAATGAACCCTGTTCCTTTCATGTTTGTGTTTGTTTATCTGAGATTCAAGATCGCACAAGAAAAAATTGGATTTATTTTAGTCATTTGATTTGGTCAAGATTGGTGATTTGCCCTCACCTTGGTTATACTGGAGTAGCAAAAGAAAAAATATAATAGATTGGGAAATCTTATCTTTTATAACGGAAGGGTAATCATCTGAATTTATCACTTTACCATGAATGCATGTCATGGGGGGGAAACTAATCATCAACAATGAGATAGAGCTATCATCAGAAAGGAGGGGTCTATATTTGATATTACTTAATACTCACTACCTTGTTGCTTGTATGGTATATTATCTATCTGTTAATATCAAATAATCCACAAAAATGTGTGGATGACAGTGACTTTTTGAAAGTTGATTATTAGCAAAGATCTCCTGAATATATCTTCAAAGAATGTCAAAAGACTACTAAATTGATCAACTATTTAAATTTGACACTCAAACTTATACTTCCACAACTTATCATGGTAGCATGAAAGTATGTTTAAATCTATGAATGTCCTGATCTCACCTTGTGTTCACTTTGAAAGAGACTATTTCTTGTCACTAAACCTCTGACCCTGCCTGGAATGTGAACTTCAGATATTTAAAAGAGGAGCATTATTTCTCCCATTTATTGCATTCAAGTATGGAATGGTAACACTTTAGATTTAAAATATTCTTATAGTTACATTTAACCCCCAAATGGCATTGTGTTGTACCTTGGTAATGAGTGCCTAAAACTGTGCTTGAACTAGTGAAATCATGTAAGAGGAGTGGAAAGGAAAATGTAGTCATTAGGAAGTGATCTCAGGAAGGCGCATGTAGAGTGAACCAAAGACATTTCTGGGCCAAGAGAGAAGGTATGGAAGGGTGGCAGTCAGGAAGTATGACCACAAATGCACAAATCGGGGAAATTTCTTGGCATGTGTACTGTTGTCAGTGAGCTGTGAATTGGAGAGAAATGGCTCAAATATGTGATCTGTTTTCAGCTCTGTAATCTGGAGCCATGGTGTTCTTCTGATGGGATGCCAGATGAAACACCAGCTATGATTAGATCCTGGGGAATGTAAAATCCATTCAGTAGAGAGAAATCAACTAGTCCCAAAATGAAAAGTATTATACTGAGAGAGAAAGGAGGCATAGTAAGGAAACAAAAAGACTAGGACTTCCCTGGGGAACCAAGCCTAATAATATTTCCTAAAACAATGACTTTTGAAGAGGGATAAAGGGACCCTAGATCAGTAGGGCTTCCTCCTCTAGGAAGAAACCACTGCAAATCCTAATTTAGGACCCTATTTGAGACTTCAGAGTTCCTTCAGATAAAGATCAAGCAAAGATGTGCTCATTGATGGTGTTCAGTAAATGTTAGTAGAATAAATGATTGAATGAATAATTAGGTTAATTATGAATATGTGAGCCCATTTTTCAAAATATACATGTTTGCCTTTCTATTTCAGAATGAGTCGATGACAGTTTGTCTCTTTTCCTATACACACAAACCTTTATAACATCATTTTTCCACATACTGGAAAAACAAAACAAAAAATAAATAAGTAACACATGTAACAAGAAAGCTATATCCATCCCTGATAGATCTATTCCAAAGAATTTATCTCAGAAGTTCAAAGCTATCTGGTTTCTAGGCACCAACGACTCACAGCATCATAAAATGAGATCATCCAGGGATCATTCTAACGTTATTTTTGTTTTGTTTTATTAATTTTCTAACTGTGTTTAGAATCAGCTAGTAAAATGAATGGAGGACAGGTTCTATGGGAGTGTTCGAATATTCATGGAAATTTTCCAAGCACCTTTGGCAAAAACATATTAACATCTTAGGGAAGATCAGAATCACAACACTCCTTTGAAAACCTCACAGCTCTTCCCCTTCTGTTGTGGGTGAACGGAATCAGTGACATGTCGATCTTTCCCATTTGGAATTGTTATCTTAATATGAATTGGCTCTATCAGTACTTCAGTTTGTTTCTGACTCTGGCTAAAGGGCCTCAGAGCTATTGCCATGCCAAAGGGTGGTTAAATGAACAGAGAAACAGAATGGGACAAGTAAGGTTCCGAACAGCCTTGCCAGGTCTGTGATTCGTATACAAAAAGCATATATCTACATGGGTAAATTGCAGTGGCTATTCCTTTAAGATTGACATTTTTATTTAGGAACTGACAGAGTTCTACTTATTCCTGGAAATATATCTATAAATTAGATCCCCCAGTATCAAAAAATAAGATAGGTAATTTCAAGTGAAACAATATTATTATCCCAATCTAAAGAGAACTAAAGAGACATTTGCTATTATCACATCCATGGGAATTTCGGATAAAAAAATTATATATAGCTTTTTCCAGTTTGGATTGTCTCTGAAATGGAGCTATATTGGTAGTGACTGAAATAGTTATAAGATCTGATTCATAGAGTTCTTGGTAATAGGAAGAAAATGCCCACATTCCCATGACTCAGGCCCTGGCTAACAAACCTTTATGCCATAAATCTGATGTGGCTCTAGTCAGGGACAGCTCAAGCCCTATGGGATACCTCCTCCTTGCTCTTTAAATTAAAAATTGAATTGAAAGACCCAATCACGGAAGGAGTATAGAAAAAGAGCAATTTTATAAACTGCTATTGAAAGTGTAACTTGGAGTAACCCTTTCTGAAACCACTATGGCATGTTACCAAAAAATCTTTTAAATGTACCTGCCCCTGACCGAACATTTCCTTCTCTAATATTTGTCTTAAAGAAATCAGTAGACAAATGAATGAAGATATGTGCACATGAATAATCACTGTAGCATTGTAAATAGTTGCAATATATGAGAAACAAACTAAATACCTGAAAAGGAAGGACTTGGTATGATATGGCTTATTGGCACAGTCATTGCTGTATAGTGTTTGCACAGTCATTACGGTATGTGTTTCATACAGTCATTGTTGCATGTGTTTTATATAGTCATTACTGTATGGTGCTTGTACAGTCATTAATGTATGTGTTTTATATAGTCATTACTCTATAGTGTTTGTACAGTCATTACTGTATGGTGTTTTGAACAGTCATGACTGTATAGTGTTTATACATTATAAACACTAAAACACTGTGTAGTGTTTACACAGTCATGACTGTATGGTGTTTTGTACAGTTATGACTGTATGGTCATGTATAGTGTTATATTGTCATTACCGTATGGTGCTTTGTACAGTCATTACGGTACAATGTTTTATTATACCAATTGGTCATATCATACCAAGTCCTTTATTTTCAGGTATTTAGTTTATTTCTCATATATTGCAACTATTTACAATGCTACAGTGATTATTCATGTGCACACAGCTTCATTCATTTGTCTACTGATTTCTATAAGATAAACATTAGAGGAGGGAATGTTAAGAACAAACTGACAGTAACCAGAGGGCAGGAGGAAGGGGATAATGGGAGGAAGAGAGAGAAAGGTTTTCAGGAATATCTACAATGGACACATGGGCGACAGCAAAGGGGCATAGGATCAAGGGTGGGAAGTGGGACGGCTGGGAATGAGAGCGGTTGTGGGAAAATGGAGACAACTGTACTTGAAAAACAATTTTAAAAAGACTAAAAAAACCTCCACTTTACAGTCATCAGTAATGATGCTGTTGCCCGGAATGTACTCGTGTGGAAATATGTTGATAACATATTATAAAGTTTAAAACCTAGTTAGAGAAGCCCGGACCAGTTTGGCTCAGCTGATTGAGTGTCATTGCACAAAGCAAACCGTCATGGGTGCCATCCTTCATCAGGACACAAGCATGGGCTGTGGGCTTGGTCCCAGGTTGGGGCACGTGGAAGAGGGAACCAGCCGATGTTTTTCTCTCCCATAAATGTTTCTCCCTCCCTTCCCCTCTCCCTAAAAGTACAAATAAATTTTAAAAACCTGGTTATAGGACATTAGATAAGTGTGATTATCAATAATTTATACATTACATATGTTATGCATTTACATGTATAAAAATGAGGACTGAAATGATGACTTTTCTTTGTATATATTTTATTCTTTTTTTCTTTTTTTACTTTAATTGTTCAAGCACAGTTTTCTGCCTTTTACTCCCATCCCAGCCCACCCCCCCAGCCCTCCCCACCTCCCTCCCATTTCCACACCCCTTGTTTTTGTCCATGTGTCCTTTATATTTGTTCCTGTAAACCCTTCCCTTTTTATTCTTTAAAACACAAAATAAATATATATTTAAATATATACATTCAGAGATTAAAATAAATTACAAACTAAAAGTTCTTCAAAGGACAATAGATGACCCATCTCCCTCCTTTAAAAGACATACTCACATGTTACCTTTTTTGTTTCAAGGGCAAAAGTCATGTTTACTTAACTGTACACCATTGACCCTATAATAGACATTCAAATCTTGGTTTAATTTACATATATATGAATGTTCACTACATAATTCTCCAATAAACCACATTTTTAAAATTATGTTAATTAAAACAATGAGGTACACTTCTATAACCAAATTCGCATTTTCCAAAACAAGGACATCCAATTTTTTAAGAGAAAGATTTGGCATGGAAAGAGTCATACCATTAGACCCTTTTCCCAGTCCTAGGGTTTTTAAAAAATATATTTTATTGATTATGCTATTACAGTTGTTCAAATTTTCCCCTTTTACCCTCTTTTTCCCAGTACTCCCATTCTCTCCAGCAATACCCCCCCAGTTAGTTCATGTCCATGTTCTTTAGCTACTCTGTTTCCTATACTGTTCTTAACATCCCCCTGTCTATTTTGTATCTACCATTTTGTACTTAATCCCTGCACTTTTTCCCCTATTTCACCCCTTCCCCCTCCCAGCTGATAACCCTCCAAATATTCTCCATAGCTAGCGTTCTGTTCTTGTTCTGCTTGTTTGCTTAGGTTGATTTTTAGATTCAGGTGTTGATAGCTGTGAATTTGTTGTCATTTTAATGTTCATGGTTTTGTAATTCTTTTTCTTATGTAGTTCCCTTTAACATTTCTGGCCCTGGCTAGTGTGACTCAGTGTATTCAGTGCTGACCCATGAGCCAAAAGGTCACCAGTTCAATTTCCACTCAGGTCACATGCCTGGGTTGCAGGCCAAGCTCCCAGTAGGGAGTACACAAAAGGCAACCACGCATTGATATTTCTCTCCCTCTCTAAAAAATAAATTAAAAAAATTAAAAACATTTCATATAATAATGTCTTGGTGGTGATGAACTCCTTTAGCTTTACCCTGTCTGGGAGTACTTTATTTGTCCTTCAATTCTAAATGATAGCCTTGGTAGTTAGACTAATCTAGCATGTAGGTCCCTGTTTTTTTTATCACTTTGAATACTTCTTGCCAATCTCCTCTAGCCTGCAAAATTTCTTTTGGAAATCAGCTGACAGTCTTGTGGAAATTCCTCTGTAGGTAACTCTCTCCTTTTCTCTTGCTGCTTTTAAGATTCCCTCCTTATATTTAACTTTTGGCATTTTGATTATGATGTGTCTTTGTGTGTTCCTCTTCAGGTCCAACTTGTTTGGGACTCTCTGTGCTTCCTGAATTTACATGTCTATGTCCTTCACCAAATTAGGGAGCTTTTCTTTCATTATTTTTTCATGTAAGTTTTCCATTTCTTTCTCCTCTTCTCCTTGTAGCACCTTTATGATTCGGATGGCGGTAGGTTTGGAGATGTCCTTGAGGTTCCTTATTCTATCCTTGTTTTTTCTAATTATTTTTTCTTCTTGCTATTCTAAGTGAATGTTTTTTTTTTTCTTCCTTATGTTCCAAATCATTGACTTGATTCTTGGCTTCATCCCCTCCACTGTTGGTTTCCTGCAGATATTTCTTTATTTCACTGAATGCAACCTTCATTTATCCTGGGTCTTTTTTATGCTGTTGCAGTACCCAATGAGTCCTTTGAGCATCCTGATAACCAGTGTTTTGAACTCTGCATCTGCTGGTTACTTATCTCCATTTAACTTAGTTCTTTTTCTGGAGTTTTGGTCTGTTCTTTCATTTGAACAATCTTTCTTTGTGTCCTGAATTTGGCAGCCTCCCTGTGTTTGTCTTCTGTATTAGGTGGAGCTGTTTTGACTCCTTGTCTTAGTAGTGTGGCCTGTTGTAGAAAAAGCACCCATAAATTATATGAAGCAGAGCCTTGGGTAATCACCAGGGTGGGGAGTCATGTTTCACCTCTTTGTGGCTCTGTGTGAGAGAGAACATGGAGAGGGGATAATGCCGCTGCCTGGCCTCTGGAGATTTGTCTAGGAGAAAGCTGTCTCCCAGCGCTCACCCTGATGCCAGTCACGTCATTCTCTCCCCATATGCCACTTGTGCCCTTCCTGGTGCTGAATCCCTGAGCGGGTGAGTCTGTGTAAGCCCTGAGACCTTTGCAGGCATATTAAAAGGAATCATGAGAATCTTGTGGTTTCATCTGCCACTCCAAACCCCACTGGTTTTTAGAGCCAGATTATGAAGGCTTATCTTCCTGATACTAGAACCCTGGGCTAGGTAGTCCAGTCTGGGACTGGAACCACTCATTCCCAAAGTATCCCTCCCAAATCGTATCCACCGAATGTGACTGTGGGACCACCCAGTCCACTACCTCTCCACACCTCTCTGTGCCTCTCCACATCTCCATATCTCTCCATGTCTCTGCCCCTTCTACCTGTCTAGATGAATGTGGCTTCTTTAATTCTGTGATTGTAGGACTACCATGTAGCTTAGGGTTTTTTTTTTTATTAATCTGGGTGATATTTTGTGGGGGGGTCTCTGCCCACAGGACCCCCGCCCCGTGTGCCATGGATGAACATAATGTTACCAAGACATGATTTGCTTGGGGAGGAAAGGGGCTAGTCTCTCAAGGGAGAAAGGCCTAGAGCCTCTTCCTCAAAAGCTTTTTATTATGTTCATAACACACCAGGATACAGGTAAAGCTCATTAATCAATGTCAGTCAGCAAGGATCAAACAACAGATAACGCATCAAAGAAATCTGAGGGCTTAATCTGAGTCAGTGTCTGTCAGGTAAGGGGGTTGCAAAAACTTTAGGAGACATACTCATTTCCTGCCCGGACCCTTATCATATGGATGAAAGTATTCTTAGCAAAGCAGGCTTCACAGGATTTTACTAATTCTTTCTTATGCCCAATCACCACGGAACCCAATCTAGCCTGTAGAGGGCTGCACCCACTCCCTGTCATGATTCAGGCTTAAGTGGATTAGAGCCAGGAAGCGCTTCTCCCAGAGCTTCTCCCAGATGGAAAGGGGACTCGGACTATGTCAAAATAGCCAGGGGGGTGAGGGTCCTTTGCCCTCATTTGCTGTAGTCCCCACTGAGTCCTTCCTAGATGGCCTCCCACTTGATCGTGTCTGGCATGGGTTGCCCCTCTTCTGAGGGGTCATACCCATAGACTCTGACTAACCGACCAAGCGTTGGGGGCTAGAGATGGCAGAGGCAGTGCTCTTGCCAAGGAGATAAGCTTTGTTTCCTCAGTGGCTCACAGTCCAGAGGTCGCTCACTCAGCCTTAGCCACAGAGGGGGCGGTTACAACTCCTGAAACCAGACAGACCGGTTCCCCAACAATATTTGTTTTGTAGTCTAGTTGTAATTTTTGCTGTAGCTATGTGAGGAGGCAGTATGCTTACACAGCCCTCTGTCTTGACCAGAAGTCCCTACATACTACCTTTTTATAATCGATGTTGTTTTCACTCCAGAAGGAGGCCTTAAAGGAGGTGCATCTGTGAACCTATCATATTTTGCTGAGAATGGGCCTAAGCTGTGACTCCTATTGTCCTAGTTTATAACAGTGATAATATCTTTTAAAGGATTGAGACCTCTAAACAATATGGTAAAAAGCATGGGGGAGTTTTTAAACTAGCTGACCATTTATAAATAGGACAGTCTATTTATAGGACAAGGACTAGTCTCCCGTTTATGAACAAGAAAATTGGGAGATATAATTGCCAGAGGTAGGGACTGAAAAGAGACATTGAAGATGGTTGAAAGGAAAAGACTATAATATATGTCCTGCTCAGCAGCAAAGTAAAGCCAACATTACTGGTGTTGTGGTAGGTCCTTGGAGTTCAGTGAAAGGAGTGCACGAGTTCAGAGTGATTCCAGTGACACTATCACAATTCTGCAAACATACAGCGTACAAAAGAAAGGGCAAGAAACCCTTTCCTTCCTTCCTTAAGGGAAGGAACCAAGGTATTACTTGGGAGACTTTGAGCCATTGAAAACTGCTTTCAAGTCTTTGAAAGCAAATAAATACTAAAGTCACTGCCCTTCAGGCTACATCTCCTCCCCTTTCATCCAATTCTTTTAAGGCTTGTCAGAGATTTTATTTATTTGTTTGTTCTTTAATTACAGTTGACATTCAATATTATATTAGTTTCAGGTGTACAGTATAGTGGTTAGACATGTATATAACGTATGAATTGATCCCCCATAAAAATTGCACCCACCTAATACCATACATAGTTATTACAATATTATTGACTATATTCCCTAAGCTGTGCTCTACATCACCGTGACTGCTGTGTAACTACCTATTTGTGCTTCTTAATCCATTTATCTTTTTCATCCAGCTCCCCAACCCCTGTCCCATCTGGGAACCATCAGTTTGTCCTCTGTGTCTATGAATCTGTATCTGTTTTATTTTTTGTTTATTTTGAGTTTTTTTAGATTCCAATTTATTGACTTCACTCCTTCTCTTAGAACATTGGAAATAGCCCCACACTGCATTCATGGAACAACTCATGTCCCTGAGGCAATGGGTCCTAGACACCTTTCTCTAAGTCAGGTTGAGGTGGAAGAGCCCTGTAACTCTGGGTTCCCTGGAATCGCTTGTCACTTAGCATTCTTTAACGCATCTGTGTTCATGCCATGAAAGCTTAGGAATCCCTCTTTTAAGAGGTTTGGAGTTGGTGTTTGTGGAGTCTACTTACCCTAGTCTATTTATCATTACTATTATCATAAAAATAATGGCAGGCAATAGTAATGGAGGAAGAACTTCCTGCGCATGTAGTTGGACCTAAGCCTCTTCACATGAATGTCTCAGTGGCTCCTCACAGCACGCCTTCTACCTTCACTTTAGAGATAACAACACTGAAGGGGTTGAAGCTAGGTAACTTGTTTGAGGTCATTCAAATTGAAAGAAGGTGGGTATGAGATTAAAATCTGCACGGTACAACTGAAATCTCCTTAAGCACCGGAAGCTCTTCTGATTCAGTGTGGAATAGAATATATTATGATACTTACTTAGACTGATTGTTTAAAGTAACAATAATCATTTTAAAATATTGACATCCGTTATAATCAAACAAGAAGCTCACAGGACTCAGAATTTCAATTTTTCAGATTTTTTTATAACAAAATAGGGGAGTGAGTGAGGTAGAACCCCACTGTTCACCTTTAGTTTTCCTCTGTTGCACTAACCCAATGAACATATCCATGGTAAATAATAAGATATGAAAGAGCTCCATAGCTTTTTCAGGGAAAGGTGTCTAAAAGAATGTATCATCGTATCATAGTATCATCAGTAAAAGGGGAAAGCACATTCCAAGTATGTTGTGTTTGTCATGTGGTAACCATTTGGAAACAGGGGAAATGAAAACTACCTACTAAGTTCCAGCCATTCCATAGCAGTTTCAGCTGAGAAGGCTTAATAATAACATAACCACCAAAGTAAGCTACTTGCAATTGTATGTGCACATGATCTTGTTTCCTCTCTGTGCGAGATGTTCCTTCAAGTTTGGCGCTGTCATCATTGAACATTCTTACTCGTTCAATAAACATTCACCAAACACATACATCAAGCCACAGAGCAAGGCACAGGAGTTCCCCAGGTGAACAAATGTCCTCTTCTGTGGAGAGAAGCAAGGACACACCCTAGGAGCTTAATATCTTAATAGAATATGGTAGAGAAGAGAGGAACAGATGCACATTAACATAAAGATATATGCGCTTGCCCACATATACACATATGCTATCTCACCACATTGTAGGAGAGAAATATCAATCACACTGAAGATATTAACAGAATGTCTGGGTGGCTTCCGCCTCGATGGCAGAAGATTTCATGGATGAGTGGAGTTCTGAAAAGTTTGGCTAAAAATGACAGAATAAAGTATGGTGGCACAGAATATGGAGATATATTCTATTTTGGCAGAGATAATGACACAGAGGATCTGAGGAGTTCTCAGTTTCTTTAAGGAATATGAGAAAACCGGTCAGTTGAACCCTTTGGTGGAGGATTGAGTATCAGAATCGATGCGTATGTTTTTCAGAATATTTCCCATTAGAGTCTAAATGAAACAAAATACCACCTCCAGATCCTTTTTTCAGAATCTACAGTCTTTGTATACAAGATTGAATGTAACTATTGTACTTAATTCTAATAAATAAAAGTAAACCAAAATCCTTTTTAAAGCATTGGCTTTAGATCAATCTGGGTTAAAGCTGCTGCTTTGCTTAATACTTTTTAAACTTTAAAAAGTTACTTACTTCTATTATCTTTAAGTCCTTCATAAAAGGAGGATTATTGAGTCAATGCATGTAAAAATTTAACACACTGTCTGGCATAGAGTGCATGTTCATTAAATGTGAGCTAGGCTACTATCAATAACACCTCTTTACTGTTTCATTAAGAAGCTCGTAATATGAGGAAAAACAACAAAATGACTTCTGGTGAAGGTGGAGGTGTCAGTAAATGCACCTCACCTCCTTGCACAACTGCAGCAAAATTACAGCTAAACTACAGAACAAATGTCACTCAGAAATGTCAGAAAATTGAGCTGTATGGAAGTATGACAACTACGAAATTAAAGAAACCACGTTCATTCAGATGGGTAGGATGCAGAGTGGCAGGGGTACAGAGACACAGAATGGCCTGGTCCAAAACCCACATGTAGTGAATATAACATGGTGGGGTATCTCAGGACTGAGGGATCCCAGGCCAACACCAGACCACCCAGCCCCACACCAGACCTCCCAGTCCAGTACCCTGAAGATAAGCCTCCATGGCTTCTGGCTGTGAAAACCAGTAGGGCTTGGATTGGTAGAAGAAACTTTGGGATTCTCAGGCATCTCCTCTTGGAGGACCCTGCACATAGACTTACTCAAATTCATTCCTTCGGGGCTCCAGCAGCAGGGTAGCACCTTGAAGGGCACAGGTGGCATGCCAGGAGGAACTAAAGTGCCTGGTATCAGGGCCAGAGCTGGGGCACAGCTTCTTCCCTGACAGAACTGTAGATGGTGGCCATTGTTCCTTTTATGAGTCCTCCCACACACAGAGCCAAGTGCAGTCGCACCATATGTGAGTGTCCGACAACCTGGCTAACAAGGTGAGCCCAGTCCTGACAACTCCCCTGGGCTCTGCCCCACCCAACTTATGGATCCATTCAGGCTGATAACAGTGGCTTTTCTATATGAATGGATGGTGTAGGCACAGGCTTCAGAACTTCCTAAATCCCCTCAAACAAGCAATAGCTGAGCTGAGCCCCTGTACTTCTCACTGAGTGGCCCTAGCTCTTGCACTAGCAGCAGCCACTGGCAGATCACTTTATAGCTTTCACCAAGGGGCCCCAGACAGAAGACGTGCTGACCTTAGCCTGTACCACCTGGGAAAGCCCAGAGACTGCACACCTAGTGGACAGTTACAGACCATGTTGGAGCACCATCATTCAACAACCTCCATCAGCCACAGAGGGAAATGGTTGCAAGCCAGTGTTTAGAACCAGTCCTACCAGCTCTCTGGCATGGGCAAATTCCTCCCATTGACCTGCTGACTACAAGGGGAGAGAGTACTCAGCCCACACAGAGGGCACACCTCAAGTACCCAGCTTAGGAGATAAGGGAGGTTGTGCCACTGGACCCTGTAGGACACCTACTACATTAGACCACGCTACCAACACACAGAGTCAAAGCAGCTCTACCTAATACATAGACACAAACCTAGGGAGGCTGCCAAAATGAGGATACAAGGAAATATGGCCCAGATGAAAGAACAGAACAGAACTCCAGAAAAAAAATCATCAAAACAAAATGGAGATAAGCAAACCAGCAGATGCAGAGTTCAAAACACTGGTTATAAGGATGCTCAAAGAACTCAGTGGGTATTTCAGCAATATAAAAATGATCCAATCAGAAATGAAGGAGACACTAACTGAAATAAAAAAAAACAAGTTAGAGAGATTCAACAGCTGAGTGGGTGAGCGGAGAATGAAATCAATCATTTGGAGTACAAGGAAGCAAAAGACATCCAATCAGTACAGCAAGAAGAAAAAAGAATCCAAAAAACTGAGGACAGTGTAAGGATCCTCTGGGACAACTTCAAGCACTCCAACATTCACATCATAGGGATGCCAAAAAGAAAAGAAGGACAATAAGAAATTGGACACTTATTTGAAAAAATAATTTTAAAAAATTTCCCAAATTTGGTGAAATAGACATACAAGTCCAGGAAGCACAGAAAGTATGAAACAAGTTGGACCCAAAGAGGCCCACACCAACATACCTCGTAATCAAAATGCAAAAAAATTAAAGATAAGGAGAGAATCTTAAAAGTAACATGAGAAAAGCAGAGAATTACCTACAAAGGCATTTCCATAAGACTGTCAGCTGATTTCTCAAAAGAAATTTTGCAAGCTAGAAGGGACTGGCAAGAAGGGTTCAAAGTGATGAAAAGCAAAGATGTATACCCTAGATTGTTCTATCCAGCAAAGCTATTATAGAATCGAAGGGCAAATAAAGTGCTTCCCAGAAATGGTAAAGCTAAAGGAGTTCATCACCACCAACCCATTATTATATGAAATATTAAAAGGGCTTATTTAAGAAAAAGATCAAAACTATGAACATTAAAATAGCAATAAATACATTAATAG